>JAHRIG010008876.1:0-31381 GCA_020311275.1 Eira barbara | reverse complement strand
GCAGTATTGAGTAGCAGTCATGGGAAAAGTCAAGAGTCATGGACAGAAGGAGAAGAGTCACCTGTCAAAGCAGAAAAGGCTGGGGCTGGGGCTGCCACAGTGCCACAGTTGGCTGGAGGGCAGCCTGGCCCAGCCTGGCTAGTCTTGGGACACTGCACCAAAGCCCTGGTGAGGGAAGGAAGACATTGCTCCTCGCCCCCTAGACCTTTGATAACACACTGGTTGGGTGTCCCCTATGACAGTATGCTAGGCGATTTCGAAAGAACCTACCACCAGAGACCTTGAGGAGGTACATTTTCAATGTACCACCAGAGACCTTGAGGAGGTTCAAATGTATTTATATTGTTTGCTTTTCATTGGGAGAAGAGGTTTTCTGTGGGCGTCTTTTTCCACATTTGAAGCAACCTGGCTCCCATGGGAACCACAGAGGGTGACCAGAAGCATCTCCATTGACTAAGCAGCTGTTCATCTTAGGTCACCATGTCAATAGAGGGAGTGAGGCAGGGATTTATGTTTCAGTCTAGTTTCTCGTTTAGTGAGTGATATTCAAAATTGCACAGATGTTGCCTTTCTCTAAAGCTTCTTGACTGCTTCCTCAGTTCCTTGTTCCTCTGTAGACACGCACAGATATGTGTTCACATGCAGCAGTTTCAGAGTCGGCAGATCTGGGGTGGGGGCCAAGAATCTGTATTCCTCACAAGTGATGCTAATGCTGCTGGTTGTGGGATTACAATGTGAGAACCACTGTTATAGGCCAGGATTTACAAATGTATGGCCATGAACAAAGTACCACAGTGAATGAACAGATTTCTTCCAGGGAAATATCAATCTGAGTCAAGGGTATATTGTAATTGACCATTTATTGCTGCTCCACTTGAAAATAGTGTGACTTGAAATACCTCATATTTTGCCCTGTTGGACTCACACATCCACGTGCATGCATTCTTGTGATATCAGATGTGTTGATCAGCCTATATGTCAAGCTACATATTCTAAGTGAATGGACTGTCTCATCTAGACTATAATGCTAGCACCATTTATTGAAGAGACTGTCCTTTTTCCACTATTTTTTCATTCTTTGTCAAAGATTAGTTGACCATAGCATAGACATTCCATAGACCTATCTGTTCAGTGTAGAATGCCTTAAGAAGCTTTGTAAAATATCAAAATAAAATAAAAGGGACCACACCCTATTACTATAAATACATATATCTGGGAGGAAAGCTTTTCAGATACATCTCAGCTTGCTAAATTCCAATAATCTGCTTCCATGCAACTGGCATCTCATTTTCTCCTGACATTTATATTTATTCTTTTTCATCATTTACCTGTGCGTGTCTAAAAACATCATAGTCCCAAGGGTCACCCTCTTGGGTCCCCTCCCTCTTCAGGAGTTTTATACTATCACCTTGCTATTGCTCAAGAAACCTTGTTTTGCTGCCTACCAGATAAATAAACAAACAAATAAATAAATAAAACAAAATAAAGCTATTAAATGAGCAGGAGACATTAACAGATACTTTTCCGAAGAAGATATACAAATGGCTAACAGACACATGAAAAAAGGTTTATCGTCACTAGCCATCAGGGAGATTCAAATTAGAACCACATTGAGATACAACCTTACACCGGTAAGAATGGCCAAAATTAACATGATGGTAAACAACATGTGTTGGACAGGGTGCGGAGAAAGGGGAACACTCTTATGCTGTTGGTGTGAATGCAAGTTGGTTCAGTCACTTTGAAAAACAGTGTAGTTTCCTTAAGAAATGAAAAATAGAGCTACACTATGACCCTGCAATTGCACTACTGGGTATTTACCCCAAAGATACAGATGTAGTGAAAAAAAGAGCCATCTGTACCCCAGTGTTCATAGTGGCAATGGCCACAATCACCAAACTGTGGAAAGAGCTAAGATGCCCTTCAACATTGTCATATCAACTATCATATCATATCATATCATATCATATCATCATATAGTTTCACTTATTTCACTTTATTTTTTTTTTATTTTTTGGAAAACTTGCTTTAATTTGCTCCACCCTGCCATTTTAAAGACTATTTTTCTTTTTATTTCCTTTTTTTTTTTTCAGTGTTCCAAGATTCATTGTTTATGAACAACACCCAGTGCTCCATGCAATAGGTGCCCTCCTTAATACCCAGCACCTGGTTAACCCATGCCCCACCTTCCCCCTTCCAAAACCCTCATTTTCTTTCTCAGAATCCACTGTCTCTTATGCTTCATCTCCCTCTCCAATTTCCACCAAGTCACTTTTCCTTTCCTTCTCCTAATGTCCTCCATGTTATTCCTTATGTTCCACAAATAAGTGAAACCATATGATAATTGATCTCTGCTTGACTTATTTTGCTCAGCATAATCTCCTCCAGTCCTTCCCATGTTGGTACAAAAGTTGGGTATTCATCTTTTCTGATGGCTGAGTAATATTCCATTTTATATATGGGCCATATCCTCTTTATCCATTTGTCTGTTGAAGGGCATCTTGGCTCTTTCTAGAGTTTGGGGATTATGGTCATTGATGCTATGTTCATTGGGGGTACATATGGCCTTTCTTTCACTACATCACTGTGTCTTTTTTGGGAATGCAAGTTGGTGCAGCCAGTTTGGAAAACAGTGTGGTGATTCCTCCAAAAATTAAAAATAGAGTTATCCTATGACCCAGCAATTGCACTACAATATATTTTCACCAGAAGAGTTTTCAAGAAAAATAACAAGACAGGCAAAGAATCAGAAAAGAGTGAGTATTATTAGGGGAACCCCCCCACAACTCAATAGAAGCGGTTCTTGATTGTGTCCAGATGTTTTCTTTAGCAAAGACCACAAAGCGACTATTACAAATGTGCTAAAACAAAACAAAACAAAACAAAATTAAAAACAAACAAACAAAAAAACAAAAAACTATAGAAAACCATATTGAAGACTTTAGGAAAGTAAGACCAAAAAAGTCAACAAATAGATATTTTAATGAAGGACACCACAATTATAAAAAAGAACATATATTTAAAAAAATGAAACCTAGGGGCGCCTGGGTGGCTCAGTTGGTTAAGCAACTGCCTTCGGCTCAGGTCATGATTCTAGAGTCCCAGGATCTCATTCTACATCGGGCTCCCTGCTCAGTGGTGGGGTCTGCTTCTCCCTTTGACCTTTCCCCTCTCATGCTCTCTCCTCTCATTCGATCTCTCAAATAAATAGATAAAATCTTAAAAAAAATAAAAAAATAATTAAAATCTAGATTAGAAAAGTTTTAACCTGAAGTGAACTATTCACTAGAGAGCTTTAAGAGCATATTCCAGTTTACTGAAGAAACAATCTCAGTAAAAGGAAACTTCTTCATCCAGATAAAGGGCATCTGTGAAAACCCACAGCTGACATCATACTTAATGTTGAAATACTGATTGCTTTTCCCCAAAGATTGGGAACAAGACAGGGATGTCCGTTGTTGACATTTCCACTCAACATGGTAATATATGTTTCAGACATGCAACTAAAAAATATCTCTAGAAGACTGTAAAGGAAATGCAAAAATGTCTTCATCTACAGATGACATAATCCTGTATGTATATAATTCCATAGGTTCTACATGCACACAAAGCCAAAACTAGAACTCATAAACAAGGTCAGCATCATCACAAGGTACAACTTCAATATACAAAATATCAGTTGTATGTCTATATATGAAAACTTGAAAATATTAAGGAAATAATTTCATTTACTATAGAACCAAAGAGAATAAAACACTTAGGAATTAATTTAAAAAAAAAGAAAAGTAAAACTTTTATGCTGAAAATTACAAAACAATGCAGAGAAAAAATAAAGAATATCTAAATAAATGCAGGGAGGATTCATGTTCATGGATTAGAAGATTCACTATTGTCATGACAGTAATTCTCATCAAACTCACTAACGATTGAATGCAGCAAGTTTTGTAGGCTTGCCCTAAAGGAAAAAGCTTGCTCTAAAATTAACATGAAAACCCAAATAGCAAAAATAAAGGAAGAATATTTTTTGAAGATTTTATTTATTTATTTGACAGAGAGAGAGAGACAGTGAAAGTGGGAACACAAGCATGAGGAGTGGAAAAGGGAGAAGCAGGCTTACCATGGGGCAGGGTTTGATCTCAGGACCCCAGGAGCATGACCTGAACGAAAGGCCAAAGGTTAATGATTGAGTTACCCGGGTACCCAAAGAGGAAGATTATTTTGAAAGAGAACAAAGTTGGAGGACTGATATGGTCACCCTGCAGAAGTAGGTGGGGGAGAGGTGCACCCAGAAATAGATTTGGATGATGGGACTGATGAGACCTCACACACAGAAGATGTGGAAATGTTTATCACTGACACATGAGATCCCGGGAACAACAGGGCAGGCCTTTCAACCAAGGCCTCATAGCATCTGATTTCAAAGCTACAGAAGGATTAAGTTATGTAACTAATCCAGCGTGTTGCTGGTGCAAAGAAGCATACAGGTCACTAGAAGAGAACTGAGAATCCAAAAATAATCCCTCCTACTTATGGTCAACTGGTTTTTGATAAATGTACCAAGTGAATTCAGTACAAGACAGGACATTCTTTTGAACAAATTGTCCAGTTACAACTTGAATAAATTTAGTTCCTTACCATTCCGTACATGAAAATTAGTTCACAGTGGACCATATACTTAATGGAAGAACAAACACTATAAAATCTCCTAGAAAAAAACATAAGAGAGACTCTTTGTGACATAGGATTAAGACAAACGCTTCTTAGGTATGACCCAAGACACATTATCCATGAAAGAATACAATCTGATAAACTATACTTCATCAAAACTCAAAACATGTGCTTCAAAAGGCTCCATGAGGAAAATGAAAGGCTACAGCCTGGGAAAGAAATATCTGTGAATCATATAAAGGACTTTTATTTAGAATGGATAAAGAACTCATGCAGCTCCATAAGAGGAAAAACAACACAAGTGAAAAAAATTAATAAAAGGCTTAAAATACACATTTCTACAAAGAAAATATATGAATAACTAATAAGCACCTGAAAATATTTTCAGTATTCTGTCCATATGGGTAAATGAAATCTACGAGGAGACACCACTGTACTCCTGCTACAATGTCTGTCATTAAACAGACAACCTTACCATGTATCAGTGAGGACAGGGACAATCGAACTTAAAAAAAAAAAAAAAAAAAGAAAAAAAAAAAGAAAGAAATTTGAACATAATTAACATATAGTATTATATTAGTTTCAGGTGTACAATTTAATAATATGACAATTCTATGAGTTACTCAGTGCTCATTACAATGACTGTTTTTTATACGATTTATCAATTTCTCCCACCCCCTTATCCACCTCCTGACTGGCAACCACGTTTGTGCTCTGTACATAAAAGTCTGTTTTTTGTCTCTTTTTTCCCAATCCTTCTTTTTTTTCCCTTACATTCTGCATCCATCAAGCGAAATCATATGATAATTGTCTTTCTCTGTCTGTCATATTTCACTTAGTATTATATCCTCTCAGTCCATCCATGCTGTTGCAAATGGAAAAATCTCATTCTCTTTAATAGCTGAAAAAAAAATATATATATATAGTGTATATATATATTCCATCGGGGAAACCAAGTCTCACACACTGCTGGAGGAGATAAAAAATGGCACAGCAAATTTGGAGAACAAAGAACTTTGACAATTACTTAAAAGTTAAACAGAAGCTCACCAAAAGACCCAATGAATCCTCTTCTAGAAACCTAAAAAAGATAAAAACAAAAGTCTCCAGAGAGACTTGTATGTCAAAGGTCATAGCAGGATTAGTCATAATAACAAACACTGGCAACAATTCTAATGTCTATCCACTGATGAATTGAAATGCTGTCATCCATGCAAGGGAATAGCATTCAGCAACACAAAGGGACAAACTACTTACGTTATAACACGAATGACCCTCAAACACCTTACGCTAAGTACAAGAAGCCAGATGTAAGAAATGACACATTGTATGATTTAATTTCTAGTAAATTTCCAGAAAGGGCATACTTACAAACGATGAATTCAATCAGGGGTTTACCTAGGAATGGAAGTAGGGGCAGGGATTATGTACAAATGTAGAATCCTTTTTGGATGATAAAATTGTTCTAAAATTGTATCATGATGTTGGTTTAAAAAGAATAAATTTACTAAAAACCAGGCAATCACACATTTACAAAGGATGAAGTTTATGGTATGTAAATTACACCTTCCTAAAGCTGTTTTTGTTTGTCTGTTTGTTTGTTTAATCAAGTTTAGGAAACATCCTCAGCAGTTTGTCTCCATACTTTTCTTACTCTAGTTTACCCATCAATATGCTGCCTACAAGAAACTCATTTTAGACCCAAAGACACCTCCAGATTTAAAGTGAGGGGGTGGAAAACAATGTACCATGCTAATGGACATCAGAAGAAAGCTGGGTGGCAATCCTTATATCAGATCAATTAGATTTTAAGCCAAAGACTATAATAAGAGATGAGGAAGGACACTATATCATGCTCAAAGAGTCTGTCCAACAAGAAGACCTAAGAATATTAAATATCTATGCCCCTAACATGGGAGAAACCAACTATATAAACCAATTAATAACAAAATCAAAGAAATACATCGACAGTAATACAATAATAGCAGGGGACTTTAACACTCCCCTCACTGAAATGGACAGATCATCTAAGCAAAAGTTCAACGAGGAAATAAAGGCCTTAAATGACACGCTGGACCAGATGTACATCATAGATATATTCAGAACATTCCATCCCAAAGCAACAGAATATACATTCTCTAGTGCACATGAAACATTCCGCAGAATAGACCACATCCTGGGTCATAAATCAGGTCTCAACCGGTATCAAAAGATTGGGATCATTCCCTGCATATTTACAGACCACAATGCTCTGAAGCTAGAACTCGATCACAAGAGGAAATTTGGAAAGAACGCAAATACATGGAGAGTAAACAGCATCCTTCTAAAAAATGAATGGGTCAACCAGGAAATTAAAGAAGAATTGAAAAAATTCCTGGAAACAAATGATAATGAAAACACAACGGTTCAAAATCTGTGGGACACAACAAAGGCAGTCCCGAGAGGAAAATATATAGCAGTACAAGCCTTTCCCAAGAAACAAGAAAGGTCTCAAATACACAACCTAACCCTACACCTAAAGGAGCTGGAGAAGGAACAACCTAAACCCAGCAGGAGAAGAGAAATCATAAAGATCAGAGCAGAAATCAATGAAATAGAAACTAAAAAAACAATAGAACCCAGCAGGAGAAGAGAAATCATAAAGATCAGAGCAGAAATCAATGAAATAGAAACTAAAAAAACAATAGAACAAATCAACAAAACTAAGAGCTGGTTCTTTGAAAGAATTAATAAGATTGACAAACCCATGGCCAGACTTATTAAAAAGAAAAGAGAAAGGACCCAAATAAATAAAACCATGAATGAAAGAGGAGAGATCACAACCAACACCAAAGAAATACAATTATAAGAACATACTATGAGCAACTCTACGCCAACAAATTTGACAACCTGGAAGAAATGGATGCATTTCCAGAGACATATAAACTACCACAACTGAACCAGGAAGAAATAGATAACCTGAACAGACCCATAACCAGTAAGGAGATTGAAACAGTCATCAAAAATCTCCAAACGAACAAAAGTCCAGGACCAGACGACTTCCCAGGGGAATTCTGCCAAACACTTAAAGAAGAATTAATTCCTATTCTCCTGAAACTGTTCCAAAAAATAGAAATGGAAAGAAAACTTCCAAACTCATTTTATGAGGCCAGCATCACCTTGATCCCAAAACCAGACAAGGATCCCACCAAAAAAGAGAATTACGGACCAATATCCTTGATGAACATGGATGTGAAAATTCTCACCAAAATACTGGCCAATAGGATCCAACAGGACATTAAAAGGATTATTCACCACGACCAAGTTGGATTTATTCCAGGCCTGCAAGTTTGGTTCAACATCCGCAAATCCATCGATGTGATACAATACATTAATAAAAGAAAGAATAAGAACCATATGATACTCTCAATAGATGCTGAAAAAGCATTTGATAAAGTGCAGCATCCCTTCCTGATTAAAACTCTTCAAAGTGTAGGGATAGAAGGCACATACCTCAATATTATCAAAGCCATCTATGAAAAACCCACTGCAAATATCATTCTCAATGGAGAAAAACTGAAAGCTTTTCCGCTAAGGTCAGGAACATGGCAAGGATGTCCGTTATGACCACTGCTGTTCAACATTGTACTAGAACTTCTAGCCTCAGCAATCAGACAACAAAAAGAAATTAAAGGCATCCGAATTGGCAAAGAAGAAGTCAAACTATCACTCTTTGCAGATGATATGATGCTGTATGTGGAAAACCCAAAAGGCTCCACTCCAAAACTGGTAGAACTTGCACAGGAATTCAGTAAAGTGTCAGGATATAAAGTCAATACACAGAAATCAGTTGCATTTCTTTACCCTAACAACAAGACAGAAGAAAGAGAAATTGAGGAGTCAGTCCCATTTACAATCGCACCCAAAACCATAAGATACCTAGGAATAAATCTAACCAAAGAGGCAAAAAATCTATACTCAGAAAACTATAAAGTACTCATGAAAGAAATTGAGGAAGACACAAAGAAATGGAAAAATATTCCATGCTCATGAATTGGAAGAACAAATATTGTGAAAATGTCTATTCTACCTAAGGCAATCTACACATTTAATGCCATCCCTATGAAAATCCCATCCATTTTTTTTTTAAAGAAATAGAACAAATAATCCTAAAATTTATTTGGAACCAGACAAGACCTCGAATAGCCAAAGGAATATTGAAAAAGAAAGCCAAAGTCGGTGGCATCACAATTCCAGACTTCAAGCTCTATTACAAAGCTGTCATCATCAAGACAGTATGGTACTGGCACAAAAACAGACATATAGATCAATGGAACAGAATAGAGAGGCCAGAAATAGACCCTCAACTCTATAGTCAACTAATCTTCGACAAAGCAGGAAGGAATGTTCAATGGAAAAATGACAACCTCTTCAACAAATGGTGCTGGGAAAATTGGACAGCCACATGCAGAAAAATGAAATTTGACTATTTCCTTACACCACACACGAAAATAGACTCAAAATGGATGAAGGACCTCAATGTGAGAAAGGAATCCATCAAAATCCTTGAGGAGAATGCAGGCAGCAACCTCTTTGACCTCAACCGCAGCAACTTCTTCCTAGGAACATCGCCAAAGGCAACGGAAGCAAGGGCAAAAATGAACTATTGGGATTTCATCAAGATCAAAAGCTTTTGCACAGCAAAGGAAACAGTTAACAAAACCAAAAGACAACTGACAGAATGGAAGAATATATTTGCAAATGACATATCAGATAAAGGGCTAGTATCCAAAATCTATAAAGAGCTTATCAAACTCAACACCCAAAGAACAAATAATCCAGTCAAGAAATGGGCAGAGGACATGAACAGACATTTCTGCAAAGAAGACATCCAGATGGCCAACAGACACATGAAAAAGTGCTCCACATCACTCGGCATCAGAGAAATACAAATCAAAACCACAATGAGATACCACCTCACACCAGTCAGAATGGCTAAAATTAACAAGTCAAGAAATGACAGATGCCGGCGAGGATGCGGAGAGAGGGGAACCCTCCTACACTGCTGGTGGGAATGCAAGCTGGTGCAACCACTCTGGAAAACAGTGTGGAGGTTCCTCAAAAAACTGAAAATAGAGCTACCCTATGACCCAGCAATTGCACTACTGGGTATATATCCTAAAGATACAAACGTGGTGCTCCAAAGGTGTACGTGCACCCGAATGTTTATAGCAGCAATGTCCACAATAGCCAAACTGTGGAAAGAACCTAGATGTCCATCAACAGATGAATGGATAAAGAAGAGGTGGTATATATACACAATGGAATACTATGCAGCCATCAAAAGACATGAAATCTTACCATTTGTGACGACGTGGATGGAACTAGAGGGTATTATGCTTAGGGAAATAAGTCAATCAAAGAAAGACAACTATCATATGATCTCTTTAATATGAGGAAGTGGAGATGCAATGTTGAGGGGGTTGTTGGGAGCTAGGAAAAGGAAAAATGAAAAGATGGGATTGGGAAGGAGACAAACCATAAAAGACTCAATCTCAAAAAACAGACTGAGGGTTGCTGGGGGGAGGGGGGACAAGAGAGGGTGGTGGGGATATGGACATTGGGGAGGGTATGTGCTATGATGAGTGCTGTGAAATGTGTAAACCTAGCGATTCACAGACCTGTACCACTGGGATAAAAATACATTATATGTTTATTAAAAAAAAAAAAAAAAATCTAAGCCATCCTTACAAGGGAAGTGCTAACCTTTTAATTTCTGGTGCCTCCGATGTCGGTCTTTCTTTCTTTCTTTCTACTTCTCATCCATTACTTCCACAGCTATACATCTACTCTGTGCCGTTGCCTCATACTAGGTGTTGGAGAAAGAAAGTCAGAAGGCAAGAAGCCTTTAGACACCCTCTCCTCCACCAGGTGCCCATCAGTTCTGGATCTGTCCCAGGGCAGCAGGAGCCCAGACTCCTGTTCTGTTTTGCTTGTAGCCACTGGCTGAATGAGCCTGGGGTGCTTTGGAGTTGAATCTTCCTTTCTAGGTGCATTAATTCCAATAATAGTTTTTAATGATAATTATTTCCTAACTTGAATGTTCAGACAGTGAAAATATAATACAGTGAAGTCAGTCACTTTGACACTGCTTCTCCGCCTGCTACTTACCTGCATTTGGTCTTGAACAAAGCAGCTACCCAGCACAACTCCATGACAACGTTTGTTCCAGTTCAGCTCCATGATCCAATGAAATGGTAATGTGCCCAACCACCGCTCGGTGGGGGTAAAAGTCAGAGACAGGAAGCTAATCATGGATTCAGAACCGAAGCTTGATGAGTAATCTCTATGGAAGCCTTTCTCTTATTGTTATTATTATCTTGCTGCTCTGAACTTCTAATTAAGTAAGCACATTTCTCTGAGAAATTAGATTAGATTAGAAAGATAAAAGTTATCAAAAGCCTGAACTAAAATGTGAAAGTTTTCTAAAACTAAAATGTTTCCTTTTTTGCAAAAAAAGAAATCCTGACAGAAAAAAATCTCCACAAAATAACCTTCATAATGAGGCAATCAAGAGTTTAATACTTACTTGAGTTTCTGCTGGCTGAGCAATACATTTTCTGCTAATTCATATCGGGATTTCCTCAGACTCTGCTTTCATGGTTTAACCTAATTTTAGATCCAATACCAAGAGTCCAGAAGATCAGGTAACTTGGAGTTCCCATGATTCACTGTCCAATTACTGGGCCTCCGATCACTCACGTGAGTCTTTCTGCCTGGAACCTGCTGCACTATCCTGTGTGTGTTTGTGTGTGTGTGTGTGTGTGTGTGTGTGTGTGTGTGTGATTACATACTAGGCTCAGTGCTGAGAATAACATAACGCAGTCTCTAACTCAGGTTTCTAGACCAGTGGCAGAAACAGGCCAGGTCAGTGCTGAGGGCAGTGCAGCCAGCACACATGACAGGGCTGGGGGAGAGTTCCTAAGGAAATGCAGAGAACACCTCCCAGCAGCCAGGGGGTGGGGGTGGGGTGGGAGAAGCCATCTCTCCTGGGAGTGGAGACTAGGATTGCAGAGGAGCAGTGTGAAGGAGACAAAAGCCAGCAGAGCAATGGCTTGAGAGTTTTGGTACGCAACATTTTCAGAAAAGCTAAGAGACAAAGGAGACAGTACTGGGAGGTAGGACAACTGGGTTAGGTTGGTGGAAATGGTGCTTGCTGTGAGGCTGAAGACCATGACTTCCTTAATCCTTCTGTAACCGAAGGTATTTGAACAGGGGATGTGGTCAATGCAGTGTTTCCATAAATACTGAAAAGCTGCACATGAATTAGCTGTGAGCATGGGCTCTAGCACTGAGCTGCAGTTCAAATCCTAGCTCTACCTCTTACTCTTGTATGGCCTTGCACAAATTATTCCCTTCCCTGTGGCTCAATCTGCTCATCTCTGAAATACACTGATGAGACTTTCACCTCCTAGAGTGGATTGAGGAACCCATGGAACAATGCAAGTGTTTTATGTCTCATGGCGCTCTGGTGGGGCGGGGAGAGGCTGACTGAGGCAGCGAGACAGGAGCTGGTGCAGGAACCGCAGCAGGAAGAGCTGAGTGGAAGGTGGGGGACACAGGATGTGGTACAAAGCCAGAGACACAGGAGGCAGGAACACAGAGGATGGAAATGGCAGGGGAGCGATGGGATGGGGGCCCCGAGAAAGGGCACCTCCCCAGGGAGGCCCTGGTTTCTGTCATGGGCAGCCTGGAGGACAGCGCTCCCTCCTCACACAGGGGGTCCTGGAGGATGGTCAGGTGAGGGGATGACAGGGAGTAGGAGAGCATCAAGACCCTTCCCCTGCTCTGTCTTCTGAGATGCAGGTCACACGTCACAGGGTCTGTGGCCGTCGGTTACATTTATTTTACACTCTGGGTCTCACCATGGGCCCCACAGCAAGACCCTTTCTCAGTTACATTCGTTTCTTTGAGGTCTACTGTGTGATCTGAGAGTGGAGGGAGGGAAGGAGACTGAGAGTGGGCTGAGCCTTTGCATGACGGATGAAAGCACAAATGATTTTCACATATTTTATCTGCTTCAGATTCAGGAGCAGGATAAAACAGAAAAAAAAAGAGGTACATTTTTGTCATTGTATCTTTATTTGTATTTATATTTAATATTAATTACAGTTAATAGTAAATATAAAAATAACTAACAATCTTTATTAGCCAGACCCACTCTTTACCATTCTGCATGTAGTACATTATTTAATTTTCATGAAACTATGAGGTAGCTGCTGATTTTCCTGTGTGCAGATGAGGAACTGAGAAACAGCGGGAGGACCACTGACTCCAGGGCTCACAGGGAGGACATGGGGGCCGGCCACAGCACAGGCAGCCTGGCTCTTCTGTGTGCTGTAGCCTCTGGGAGCCAGCCTCCATTTTGCTGCCCCTAAAGCAATGGAGAAGCTCATCTCTGAGGGAGACACTTCATAGACACCGGGTATGAACAGAGACCCTCAGCTTCCTCATCATCAGACAGGAGCCCATAACCTCGTCAAACAATGGGATGCTCTGTGGGAGCCATCAGGTCGGTAAAAACTTCGCTGTCAGAGAACACAGCACGGGCAGTGTTTATGGAGAACGGGTCTGTGTATTTCCCGGAGACCAGCCACCCTGGGGTCACATTCCTGGGGAAATGCGTACTCCCAGCGTGCAGAGCCCCTGAGCTATCGGGGACAGCCTTGCTGATGACAGCCAGTTTGGGCAGCAGCAAAAGTGTCTGTCACCATTGGTGTATGAATTAATGCAGTGGTGGCAGCCAGTGGCACCAGGAGCAGTACTGAGTATCAATGAACAGGGGGACAGACAGATGGACAGACATGGATTGATAGGAATGCTGTGCCATTTATATAGACATAAATATGCATAGGCACAAGAAAATATCTAGTGTTCACAGGGATACATAAGACACCAAACATATCAGTCTCTACTCTCATTTGAGGCTGGGAAATGGGGGCCTTCAAGGAGGAGCTACTGACCTAAAACTACCAGGCACACTGAGTAGACAGTTGGAATAACAAGTTCCCTGCTTAGTATTTCTGGGCTCTTCCATCACTAAGCTGTAAAAGACTTCACTCAACTGGGCTTCAGTACAGAGAAATATAAAGTGTATGTCATACCTGCAATGGACAGCAGGGGGAGTGAGAAGTCAGTGTAAGGAATAAGTAAAATAACATTTTTAAGCTTGAAGCACATTGTTGGAAACCAATGGGAAGTCTAATAAGATCACAATTCGAATTCAAAGCAAGAACTCAGAGAGGAGAGGAACTGGTTCCTGAATCAAAAACATCCAAGGAGGTTATGTAGGATGCAGGGTTCGAGACCCTGGCTGACTTAACATTCTTGGTGTGTTCTTTCTCAGCCGGACAATCTCAAATAAGTTACTCAACCTCCCTAAGCCTCTGTCTCAGCTGCAGAATAGGACAAAGAACACCTGCTTTATGCTATGTACGTCAATATGTACAATGTTTCACATTCGATAGATTATATTTGGCATCATTTAATGGGTCAATGTTTAATGTTATGATCTTAAAAAAATTAGTCTTTCTAAAAGGCAAGCAACTATTATTTCACCAGGGCTAGAAAAATCTCTACTACGTTCTGAGGTCCAGCACTGTTATCTGAGTGACTGCTCTTCAAGAACAGCTTCTGCTCTTTGCTCTCTTGGCATGTGAGAAATATTCTTGAGTTCTGCAAGCTTGCTGAAATTTTCCTCATGACCCCTTACTCTTTAGAGCTTAAAAGTAACTCTCTTTGTATATCTGCTTAATTCTATGTATGACAGGTTTTGGAGTTTGTTAGTCTTCCACTTGAATCGAGGCTCCATTACGTACATGACTATGCACAGATGAAATATTTTAAGATTCCAATTAGCTTCTGTCAAATGTGGTTGTTATAACTACCTTGACAAGTTATTATAAGGAACAAATGGTTATAAGAATCACATCTCTCTTCAGACTGACTGATAGTATTTATTTACAAAGCAACCAACTTGGCCCAATGCCAGGCCCACGGTTGATGAGGTCTGCCCAGTAAGCATAATTATTCCCATTTATAAGGATTTTTCCAAGGACACACATCCTCCAGGCGGCAGGGCTTGGACTGGAGATGTCATTCTGTCCTCATTAGTGCAATCCTCCCAGATTTAGGAGGTAACATTCAGTCTCCCCAGAGTGTCCCATTTGGCAGCTCTGAACTAAGAAGGACATCTCCCCTCAGCACACCATTGATCGGATAATATGGTTGACTGCACATGCACAGAGAGCCAGGCTCCCAGGCTGGGCCCCATGACTGGACATTCCCGAGGCCAGCATGTCTGGAAAGCTGGCAGACACGTGGAGTCAGTCTGAACCTGCTGTTGGTTCTGAAATAGATTTCTCTTATTATCTTTTTGTTTTAAGAATACTCTTTGTGCTTTAGTGTGATGACAATTTTATATTTTCTTAATTTTTAAACCATGAGTCTTCTGCCCCAGCAAGGATTTCTGGGCCTGCAAGACTCTCTTTGCCACTTAACATTTCAGCACAGCTGCCCTAGATACATGCTGAGGGTTTGAATGATGGCCCTGGAATAATCTTTTAGCAGAATATTCTAGTCAATACCTCGCCATCTCAGTACAACCTCAAAGCCTGCATTTTGGGACGCTTGACCCTTCAATCTTGGTTAGAGCTCAGCATGTGTGCCGTTCAGTGTTTACCGAGAGGAGGATGTCAGGAGCTGGGTCTCCTAGTGGGTGGGAAGGACCTAGACCTCCCCAGCCAGTCCCCTTCCTGGCCATCCCACTGCCTTCCCCATCCAGGCCAACAGGCTATCATTAGCATAGCTAATTACCATAACTAGACCCAGGAGGCTCCAGACTTGACTTTACTGGAAAGGAACCTTCGTTTCAGTTGGAAGTCAATCTTCCTTTGACATAAGAAGAAAAGGAGGAGAGCTAGCCTGCCCAAGATTACACAGCTATCATGTCATATTAGGGCATTTACATCATCTGATGAGAACCTCTGGGAGAAATTCTCTAATGCTAGCTCAGGGGGCCTGTTGCCTTATTAGCAGGGATCTGGTCTGGGCTTGTCCCTGCCTCTTGAGCAGCCTGCACACCCATTGTTCTGTCAGTACTGAGTGGCCATCGGAAGCATGATCTTTGTCTCCAGGCAGACCTGGCTCACATCCCCATCACCTATTTCCCCTTAGGCGTGCTTCCTTGGAATGGTTACTTAAAATACCAACCAAACTTCCCCTATTTCTAAATTGAGGGTAGTAGCATTCATCCCAAGGGTGATTTTCAGGTAGTGATCAAACAATGAGCAGAAACCAATTAGTGTGGTGTCAGGTGCAGTCAATGTCCAGTCAAGGATTGCTGTTATCCCCGGTGCTCTTGTTGCATTAACATTCCTCAGTGTTTCTTACCATCCTGACTATCGATGGTCCCTTACTGCCCCCACCCTTTTGGTCAGACCTGTCCCGGCCCTCTGGCCTTTCCCTCCCTGCAGCCTCTCACCAGTACCTGCAGGTGCCTCAGGGAAGCAGAGCCTCAGATCCTAATCTGCCCTCTGCCACCCATCCAGGCGATCTCCTCCCAACAGGTGCAGCTAGGAGGTCACCTGGGGTTTCTTTCCACCAGGTGGGAAGCAGAACCATGCTGGGTCCCCTTGCCATCCTGTGTGCTCTCCTGTTTCCCGGTAAGTCCTGACTTGTTCCCCGCCTCAGAGTACAGGGGCACCCTGAGGTTCCTGGCCATCACTTTCTCACAGCTGTCCCCCTCTCCCCCTAGCAGGTGGCAGAACAGGGCTCAAGCAGGATCAGCCTGCTTTGTTGGTGGCACACTCAGGCAGTTCACCTTCCCTGCTTTGCCAAGTGGACACCTCGGTCAGCTACATCCCCTGGTACCACCGCCAGGAGGGCACGGCGTCCAAGAGGCTTCTCTACCTAGACATGTCCAGGTCCTATGTGCAATGGGATTTTGTCCTGAAAGTGGGAAAAGTTGACGCCAAGAAGGGCAGGGATAGCTACAGCTGTACTCTGTCGGTGCTGAGGCTAGAGAGGAGTAGAGAAGAGTGATGGCGTGTGTACTACTGTGCTGCCTGGGAATACCACAGTCCTGTGCTCTGACCAGGCCCCTGAGCAAAAAGATCTCTGTCTCCCAGGGTGCTCCATGCCTGGCACCTTTCACTGCCTCTGGGTCCCTGGATTGCCCATAGGTCAGCCCTCAGCACCCTGGATTCTGGAGGATGTCTGCTACGTGGGCCCACTGCATATAACCCCGGAGTCTAAAGAGCCTCTGGTGTGCAGATGGATGCAGACGCAGGGAGCTATCCAGTCTGGACGGACTTTCTTTCTTTCTTTTTCTTTTCTTTTTTTTTTTTTTTTTTCTGAGAACAAAGATATTTAATATTTATTATTACTATCTTTGGAAAATACATTGACTTTTAAAAATTTTATTTTATTTTTTCAGTGTTCCAAATTCATTGTTTATGCACCAGACACAGTGCTTCGTGCAATACATGCCCTCCTTAATACCCACCACAGGCTCACTCATCCAAACAAAATTGACTGAAAAACAATGCAGTAGGCCCATCCCCCAGAAGAGAAGCCAAAAGAACAAGAGGACAACCACCACAGGGTCCCCATAAAACTGTAGAACCCCAACACCAGGGGAAAACAATATATTAAGCTCCTGGTATTGTCCCAAATCTCTATATTTCAAAGATATAACTCTTTCTTTCTTTCTTTTTTTCTTTCTTCCTTTCTTCTTTTTCTTCTTTTCTTTCTTTCTTCTTCCTTCCTTCCTTCCTTCCTTTCTTTCTTTCTTTTAAATTCATTCTTGCAATTCTTCTTCTTTTAATTTTTTTAACCTACTTACCATTACAACATATTCCATAATAACTCTTTAACTTGGACTTTCAAAAACATGTAAATCACCCATAGTAACTGATAATAAATTTGAGTAATAGTCAAAAATTTATCACTTGTGGTCAAATCTCTACAATGCTATTATTTTTTTTTTTTGTTTTATGGACAACTTTTCCAAGAAAATTCCTAGGTTTCCCAAAAAATTACACAGGAAGTACATAGAGTTCCAGTAAATCCTCATATAGATGGAATCATACAGGCTGCATCCATTTTAGACTGGCTTCTTTCAATTAACGATATGAATGTAAGATTCCTCCATGTCCTTTCATGGATTCATAGCTGACTTCTTATTGCTGAATAGTATTTAATGGTATAGATGTACCACAATTTCTTTATCTGTCACCTATTGAAGGACATCTTGGCTGCTGCCAGCTTCTGCTGAATTTTAATAAAGCTGCTAGAAGTATTCATGTGCACATTTTTGTATGGACATAGTTTTTTAAAGACATTTTTTATTTAAATTCAATTCAATAACATATAATGTATTATTGATTACAGATGTACAGGACTATGATTCATCAGTCTTATATAATACATAATGCCCATTACATCACATGCCCTCCTTAATGTCCATCACTCAGTTACCTCATCTCTCCACTTCCCTCCTCTCCAGCAATCCTCAATTTGTTTTCTATGATTAAAAGTCTCTTATGATTTGTCTCCCTCTCTGGTTTCATCTTGTTTTATTTTTTTTTCTCTCTTCCTCTATGATCCTCAGTTTTGTTTCTAAATTCCACATATCAGTGAGATCCTATAATAATTGTCTTTCTCTGATTAATTTATTTCACTTAGCATACATAATATCCTCTAGTTCTACCCATGTCATTTCAAATGGAAAGATTTCCTTTTTGATGACTTTATAACATTCCATTACATATATTTATATATAATATAAATATATCATATATATCATATCTTTTGCCACATATAATATTCATATATTATTTCACCAGATCTTCTTTATCCACTTATCTATCCATGGACATCTGGACTCTTTCCATACTTTGGCTACTCTGGACACTGCTGCTAATATTACCTCATATTGGGGTGCAGGTGCCCTTTGGTCATTACATTTGTATCTTTGGGATAAATATCTGGAAGCATGAAGCCTTGATTGTAGGGTAGCTCTATTTGCAACTTCTTGAGAAACCTCCATACTGTTTTCCAGAGTGCTTGCACCAGCTTGCATTCCCACCAACAATGAGGGAGGATTCCCCTTTCTCCCCATCCTCACCAACATCTGTCATTTCCTGACATGTAGATTTTAGCCATTCTGACTGTGTGAAGTGGTATCACACTATGATTTTGATTTATATTTCCCTGATGCCAAGTGATGTTGAGCATTTTCTCATGTGTCTGTTGGTCATTTGGATGTCTTTTTTGGAGAAATGTCTGTTCATCTCTTCTGCCCATTTCTTGAATGGATTATTTGTTCTTTGGGTGTTGAGTTTGATAAGTTCTTCATAGACTTTGGTTACTAGCGCTTTATCTGATATGCCATTTACAAATATTTTCTTTTAATCTATTGGTTGTCTTTTGGTTTTGTCGACTACTTCCTTTGCAGTGCAAAAGCTATTTACCTTGGAGGATCTTTTCTAAAGATTGTTCAGGACAGCATTTCTGAGGCATTTGGAGGAGAATCTGTGCTGTTCAACGCAGTAGCCATGAGCCATTCGTCCTATGTGGCTAGCAAGCACTAGTTCAAGCTGAGATAGGCTCCTTAGGTGACATACAACTCATGTTATGGAGATTATAAAATAAGATGAAATATCTCCTATGTAATTTCTATATTAATTACCATTGAAACTCTACTTTGGATATCCACAGTAAATAAAAATAATCCTAGAATTTTATTTGTTTAACTTTTTTAAAAGTGGAACAGTTAGGAAATGTGTCTCCAATTGTGACTTATATTAATTTCTACTGAGTAGAGCTGTGACACTGGTGATTGAAGATTCTGGCCATAACCAATGAAGAATGTAGGAATAAAATATTGTGTAAATCATTCCAGAGAGAGATTTACCATAAAATGATTAAAAGCTGGGGAAGATTGGAAGTCACCTCCTGATTCTAATTTCTAAGTTGCTGCCCCACCCACCGCTAGTTACTTTTCAGTGGAGAGTCACTGAGCAGAAATACAGCAAATATAGGGCTAACTTCTCAGCACCCTATGCACTGATATGCCTGCCGTTCAATGCCTGTTGGGGGACATGATCCTCAGGCAGGTTGATGCACCAAACCTAGATGAGACTGGGGCCCTCAGCCCTCCCTTTCTTGAATGCTACTCCATCTGGGATTTTGTGACCAGGTTCCCTGGACCTCTGTTCTCTCTTCTGTAAATGAGTTGATTCAACTGCCACGATTATGGAATGGGTTTCTGTAATGAAGAAAAAAATCCCAATAAGATATCCCTATGTTTACTAACTTCTTATAAAGTTAGTCAACTTCTTGACAAGAAAGAAAGAAAAGAAAGGAAAAGGAAAGGAAAGGAAAGGAAAGGAAAGGAAAGAAAAGAAAAGAAAAGAAAAGAAAAGAAAAGAAAAGAAAAGCTATATTACTGATCCTCCAGCCCCAAATAGGAAAACACTTGCTGCCATATGTTGGGAAGAAGAAAAAGCTCTCTGAGGAGGTCTAAGCTGAATTAAATGCATTTTCAAATGAAAATTCAAATTTTTTGTAGAACTTAATTGTATTCATAAACATGATTATTGAAAGGAAAGTCCAGATAATCTATAGGAAATTGATTCCTCAGGATCATTAACTCCTCCTCTGTCTCCCTGAATTTTTGTTTTTGCAGTATGAGAGTTTATATTTAACACATGCTTGACTGTGAAAAAGCCCAACACCCCTACTTTCTTCTGAAACCGGGGTCAAGACTAAAATCTCCAGCATGTACAGGAAGGAGGGGACGAGGAAGGGCAGAAACTGACCTTTGCTCTGTTTTGAGGATGTTCCTTCATTTGTCTTTCTCATTTCCTAATACAAATGAACCCTTTCCTCTCAGTGCCTGATTCCACAGAGGGGTGACTCTGAGATCTGATTTAATAGAGAAATTAGCTAAAGATGAAGACATTGTCATGAAAAGTCATCCCAGGTCAATGTAAATCTCAGTTTTCAACATGGGTCCATAGTGCCTTTGAGTTACAGACCGAGAGGACAGTGGTCTTGTGCATAGAGAAAACAACCCTAATGTGGAGAGAACAAGTAATATTTGGAGTCCTTCTCCTTGTGGATAAGGTGAACTTCACCAAGGACACTTTGGCCACACGCAGTAAAGACAAATCAGCCAGCCACCAACCAGCCCTTTTGTCCTAAGTAAATGATTGCTAATTAAATGTTTATTTAAATGGGTGATTCTAACAACACTGAAAACATCTTGTTAGAATGAACAGGACCCAGTACAGTTCTGACTCCACTGATGTCTGTTGAAATGAGACTGACATTCTGACTATGAGAGGGGGCTCATATTAACTCATGGGTTGGAGATTTTACGTGGATGGATCGTTAATGATTTGGTCTCAACTCATTTATTTCATTTCTGAGGTGGGTGGGACACAATGATTTTGACAAATAGAAGCAACATTATATTATGAAATTAATGTTGAATAGTGCCTAAGAACGTCTCATAAAATCATAGTTTCCATAGTTCTATTATCCATTCCCAACTGATCACACACACTAGTACTGTGGAAAAAATCATGTCTGTTACATCAGAGTCATCTTCTAAAAATCACAATTCTGAAAATTTCTGGGCACACTTGAAAATCTATACTGTTTTATGTTGTGTGTTCTTCACGTTTCACCCCCAGAATGGGTTCAGGAACACAGTCTTGGGTAGAGGAAAAGGCACAACTTGGAGGGGTCACTTCTAAACATTGGAAACAGGTGAGTTTTTACTATGTCACTTCCATACCCTTATTGTCTCTTAGAAAATCTTTATGCCTTTTGATTTTTCTTAAAATTTATTGTTTGAAAGAATTCACGTTACCTCATATTAAAAAGCATGCACATTACTGAGCATGTAGATACATCCTGTGAAATCTGATTGTTATAAATTTATGTAATAGTTCTCCTTGACCATTTTTTCTCCCCTCTTCTCTGTCAGCCTTTGTTTTATTTACTGAACAAAATCTTGATTTCTCTGTGGCTTCCTGCTGACTATCTGCCAAGCTAGAGACAAGTTTCATGCTTGGAGAGCTCAGAGTAGTTTCTTGGGTTGACTGTGTCTTTTCCCCAGTGAAGGACAGATACCAAGTACTACAGAGAGGGCCATAAATACTTAGTCTTCCTATTTACACTATAGTATGATTTCCTTGGTTTCTTTACATCTCTTGTGTTCACATGTGGATACGGGAATGAGATAATCTCAAACAGAGTTGCACAGTATCATAGCTCTGTTCGACTAAGTTGTTTGGCACTTTGATTGCCTGAAAACGTGATCTGCTACCTCTCATGGAAAGTTGCTAGAAAATCAGCCTCGTAAGTTCACCTGGAGACAGAGAAGAAGGACTTAGTGTGCCCCCTACTGTAGGGACACAGATTTCTTCCCTAGGCAAAGAACAAACATGGATGCTGAGGGACACAATGGGTGGAATCTGTGAAATCTTCTGTTTCCTCCTCAGGATCAATGCTCCACTTTTCTCCTCATTGCTGTTTACCCCACGAACCAAACCCCCGTGGATCACACTCATGGGAGTCTTTGTTCTGGTTTCTAATGGAAATGTGGCCAACGGAAACTGAAGCTCAAAGAACCATCACCACGTAAACTGAAAAGAGCATTTCTTCTCAGGCACTAGATTTCCAAGCTTGGAGATCCAGGGCCCTGGAAAAAAAAGAAATAAATTTCTCCCGTGGATTGGCTGGTATAAAAGTGAATGCCTTCTCTTACATGTACTTCTTGTTTCTTGAGCATGAACCTCTGCGTATCGTGGGAGCTCGCACTTTAAGTTAACACCTACAAGGATGAGGGCCTTTTCAGGGTGGAAACCCTAAGCTCACTCTCCCCCACATCCCAGTCTCTTGCTGATGCTTCCATTGGTAACTCCCAAACAGCAACCAGAGAATAAGGAAAACCATCTGTGCAGTCCCTGAGGGTCCACCTCGTAATGGCCAGGGCACAGTAAAGAGAGGTAGTTGTCCATGTGGAGATGCAAAAAATGAAGTCAAGCAGAAATTCATATACGTGAGTTATATTTACCCCCAAAAAATAAAATAAAATGTTTCAGAGTTGGGAAATTTTATCTAATTCCTTTCATTCCACTTTCCACAGGACCACTCTAACAGAACAGGATGTGCTCTGTTCCTTCAGTAACAAAACGGGAAACTGGACAGGTGTTGAGAGATGGTCAGTAAATTTTGTGCTTTTCTAGTTAATTAACTTAGCAGAGGGGAGCATGCAGATTATTTTTTATGTTTTTATTGTTCTGGTATATCAGGGATCTCAGGTATTTGTCAAGTTATTAAGTCATCTTCATCTAAGTTGAATAAAATAAAGATATCTCTGTTGACAAATGGTTATAGGGCTTTATGAACCAGTATTATGATGAATCCAGTTCTGTGTTTTTCATATTCTTTAATAAAATAAGCCAAGTTACAGTAGTGAAACAATCCTAACTCTGAAGAAAAAAAAAAAATGAGAGACCTTCTTTTTTTAAATTTTATTTTATTTTTTCAGTGTTCCAAAATTCATTGTTTATGTACCATACCTAGTGCGTCATGCAATATATACCCTCCTTAATACCCACCACCAGGCTCATCAATCCTCCCACCCCCCCGCCCCTCCAAAACTCTGTTTGTTTATCAGAGTCAATAGTCTCTCATGGTTCATTTCCCTCTCCGATTTACCCCCTTTCAGTTTTCCTTCCCTTCTCCTAATGTCCTCCTTTATTTCTTATGCTTCACAAGTAAGTGAAACTGAATGATAATTGACTTTCTCTGCTTGACTTATTTCACTCAGCATAATCTCCTCTGGTCCTGTGCATGTTGATACAAAAGTTGAGTATTTAGCCTTTCCGATGGCTGATTAATATTCCATCGTATATATGGACCACATCTCCCCCCTTTCCCAGGGGATTCTTTTTTTAAATATTAAAAAAAAAAGTATTAACATATAATGTATTATTAGCCCCAGGGGTACAGGTCTGTGAATCTCCAGGTTTATACACTTCACAGCACTCACTATAGCACATACCCTCCCCAGTGTCCATAACCCAACCACCCTCCTCTCCCTACCCACCTCCCACCAGCAACCCTCAGTTTGTTTTGTGAGAGTAAGAGTTTCTTATGGTTGTCTGCTCCCAACCCCATCTTGTTTCATTTTGTCCTTCCCTACCCGCCAAGTCCCCCATGTTGCCTCTTCATATCAGGGAGATCATATGATAATTGTCTTTCTCTGATTGACTTACTTCACTCAGCATAATACCCTCTAGTTCCATCCACATCATTGTAAATGGCAAGATTTCATTTCTTTTGATGGATGCATAATATTCCATTGCATATATATACGCCACATCTTCTTTATCCATTTATCTGTTGATGGACATCTAGATTCTTGCCATAGTTTGGCTGTTGTGAACATTGCTGCTATAAACATTTGGATGCTCATGCCCCTTCGGATCACTACATTTGTATCTTTATGGTAATTACCCAGTAGTGCAATTGCTCAGTCATAGGGTAGCTCTATTTTTCAGCTTTTTGAGGAACCTCCATGCTGTTTTCTAGAGCGGTTGTACCAGCTTGCATTCCCACCAACAGTGGAGGAGGCTTCCCCTTTCTCTGCATCTTCACCAGCATCTGCCATTTCCTGACTTGTTAATTTTAGCCATTCCGACTGGTGTGAGGTATCTCATTGTGGTTTTGATTTGTATTTCCCTGATGCCGAGTGATGGTGAGTACTTTTTCATATATCTGTTGGCCATCTGGATGTCTCCTTTACAGAAATGTCTGTCTGTTCATGTCCTCTGCCCATTTCTTGATTGGATTATTTGTTCTTTGGGTGTTGAGTTTGATCAATCCTTTATAGATTTTGGATACTAGCCCTTTATCTGATATGTCATTTGCAAACATTTTCTGCCATTCTGTCAGTTGTCGTTTGATTTTTTTGTTGACAGTTTCCTTTGCTGGGCGAAAGCTTTTGATCTTGATGAAGTCCCAATATTTCACTTTTGTCCTTGCTTCCCTTGCTTTTGGCGATGTGTCTAGAAAGAAGTTGCTGTGGCTGAGGTCAAAGAGGTTACTGCCTTTGTTCTCCTCAAGAATTTTGATGGATTCCTTTCTCACACTGAGGTCCTTTATCCATTTTGAGTCTATTGTTGTGTCTGGTATAAGGAAAAGTTCAATTTTATTTTTCTGCACATGGCCGTCCAATTTTCCCAACACCATTTGTTGAAGAGACTGTCTTTTTTCAATTGGACATTCTTTCCTGCTTTGTCAAAGATCAGTTGACCATAGAATTGAAGGTCTATTTCTGGGCTCTCTTTTCTGTTCTGCTAATCTATGTGTCTGTTTTTGTGCCAGTACCATACTGTCTTGATGATGACAGCTTTGTAATAGAGCTTGAAGTCCGGAATTGTGATGCCACCAACTTTGGCTTTCTTTTTCAACATTCCTCTGGCTATTCAAAGTCTTTTTTGGTTCCATATAAATTTTAGGATTCTTTGTTCCATTTCTTTGAAAAAAATTGATGGGATTTTGATAGAGGTAGCATTAAACATGTAGATTGCTTTAGGTAGCATAGATATTTTCACAATATTTCTTCTTCCAATCCATGAGCATGGAACATTTTTCCATTTCTTTGTGTCTTCCTCGATTTCTTTCATGAGTATTTTGTAGTTTTCTGAGTATAGATTCTTTGCCTCTTTGATTCGGTTTATTCCTAGGTATCTTATGGTTTTTGGTGTAATTGTAAATGGGATTGACTCCTTAATTTCTTTTTCTTCTGTCTTCTTGTTGGCGTACAGAAATGCAACTGATTTCTGTGGATTGATTTTATATCCTGACACTTTACTGAATTCCTGTAAAAGTTCTAGCAGTTTTGGAGTGGAGTCTTTTGGGTTTTCCACATAATGTATCATATCATCTTCAAAGACTGGGAGTTTGACTTCTTCTTTGCCAATTCAGATGCCTTTAATTTCCTTTTATTGTCTGATTGCTAAGGCTAGGACTTCTAGTACTATTTTGAATAGTAGTGGTGATAATGGACATCCCTGCCGTGTTCCTGACCTTAACAGAAAAGCTCAGTTTTTCTCCATTGAGAATGATATTCACTGTGGGTTTTTCATAGATGGCTTTGATGATATTGAGGTAACTACCCTCTACCCCTACACTTTGAAGAGTTTTGATCAGTAAAGGATTCTGTACTTTGTTTCAGCATCTATTGGGAGTATCATATTGTTCTTATTCTTTCTTTTATTAATGTGTTGTATTACATTGATTGATTTGTGGATGTTGAACCAACCTTGCAGCCCTGGAATAAACCCCACTTGTTCATGGTGAATAATCCTTTTAATGTACTGTTGGATCCTACTGGCTACTATTTTGGTGAGAATTTTTGCATCCGTGTCCATCAAGGTTATTGGTCTGTAATTCTCTTTTTTGATAGGGTCTTTGTCTGGTTTTGGGATCAAGATAATGCTGGCCTCATAAAATGAGTTTGGAAGTTTTCCTTCCATTTCTAATTTTTGGAACAGTTTCAGGAGAATAGGAATTAATTCTTCTTTAAATGCTTGGTAGAATTTCCCTGGGAAGCTGTCTGGCCCTGGGCTCTTGTTTGTTGGGAGAGTTTTGATGACTTTTTCAATCTCCTTACTGGTTATGGGTCTGTTCAGGTTTTCTACATCTTCCTCATTCAGTTATGGTAGATTATATATCTCTAGGAATGCATCCATTTCTTCCAGATTGTCAAATTTGCTGGCATATATTTGTTCATAATATGTTCTTATAATGGTTTGTATTTTTTTGGTGTTGGTTGTGATCTCTCCTTTTTCATTCATGATTTTATTTATTTGTCTCCTTTCTTTTTTTCTTTTTGATCAGTCTGGCCAGGGGTCTATCAATATTATTAATTCGTTCAAAGAACCAGCTCCTAGTTTCATTGATTTGTTCTATTTTTTTTTTTTTTGTCTGTTTGTTTCTATGTCATTGATTTCTGCTCTGATCTTTATGCTTTCTCTTCTCCTGCTGGGTTTAGGCGTTCTTTGCTGTTTATTACTACTTCTTTAGGTGTAGGGTTAAGTTGTGTACCTGAGACTTTTCTTGTTTCTTGAGAAAGGCTTATATGTTTATATACTTTCCTTTCAGGACCCCCTTTGCTGCGTCCCACAGATTTTGAACAGTTTTGTTTTCATTATCATTTGTTTCCATGAATTTTTTCAATTCTTCTTTAATTTCCTGGTTGGCCCATTCATTCTTTAGAAGGATGCTGTTTGGTCTCCATGTATTTGGGTTCTTTCCAACTTTCCTCTTGTGATTGAGTTCTAGCTTCAGAGCATTGTGGTCTGAAAATATGCAGGGAATGATGCCAATCTTTTGGTACCAGTTGAGACCTGATTTGTGACCCAGGATGTGATCTATTCTGGAGAATGTTCCTTGTGCACTAGAGAAGGATCTGTATTCTATTGCCTTGGGCTGGAATGTTCTGAATATATCTGTGATGTCCATCTGGTCCAGTGTATCATTTAAAGCCTTTATTTCCTTGTTGTTCTTTTTCCTGGATTATCTGTCCATTTCAGTGAGGGGGGTGTTAAAGTCCCCTACTATTATTGTATTATTGTTGATGTGTTTCTTTGATTTTTTTTTTTAATATAGTTGGCTGCTCCCATATTAGTGGCTTGGATATTTAAAATTATTAGATCTTCTTGTTGGACAGACCCTTTGAGTATGATATAACGTCCTTCCTCACCTCTAATTATAGTCTTTGGCTTAAAGTCTAATTTATCTAATAAAGTCTATATATCTAAATCTAATAATATTATCTAATAAAATATAATAATAATAATATATAATAATAACGTCTATATATCTAATATCTAATAAAGTCTAATTTATCTGATATAAGGAGTGCCACTCCTACTTTCTTTTGATGTCCATTAGCATGGTAAATTGTTTTTCAAAGCCTCACTTTAAATCTGGAGGTGTCTTTGGGTCTAAAATGAGTTTCTTGTAGACAGCATATTGATTTTTTTTAATCCATTCTGATGTCTTTTGATTGGGGCATTTAGCCCACTTGCATTCAGGGTAACTATTGAGAGTTATGAATTTAGTGCCATTGTATTGCCTGTAAGGTGACTGTTACTGTACATTGTCTCTTTACCTATCTGGTCTACTACTTTTAGGCTCTCTCCTTGCTTAGAGGACCCCTTTCAATATTTCCTGTAGAGCTGTTTTGGTGTTTACAAATTCTTTTAGTTTTTGTTTGTCCTGGAAGCTTTTTATATCTCCTTCTATTTTCAATGATAGCCTAGCTGGATATAGTATTCTTGGTTGCATATTATTCTCATTTAGTGTTCTGAATATATCATGCCAGTTCTTTCTGGCCTGCCAGGTCTCTTTGGATAAGTCTGTTGCCAATCTAATAATTTTACCATTGTATATTACAGACCTCTTGTCCTGGTCTGCTTTCAGGATTTTCTATTTGTTACTAAGACTTGTAAGTTTTACTATTAGATGATGGGGTGTGGACCTATTCTTATTGATTTTGAGGGGGTTTCTCTGCACCTCCTGGAGTTTTATGTTTGTACCCTTTGCCACATTAGGGAAATTCTCTACAATATTTTGCTCCAATATACCTTCTGTCCCCCTTTCCCTTTTTTCTTCTTCTGGAATCCCAGTTATTCTAATAATGTTTTGTCTTATGGTATCATGTAGCTCTCAAATTCTCCCCTCGTGGTCCAGTAGTTGTTTGTCTCTCTTTTGCTCAACTTCTTTATTCTCTGTCATTTGGTCTTCTATATCAGTAATTCTCTCTTCTGTCTCATTTTTCCTAGCAGTAAGAGCCTCCATTTTTTATTGCACCTCATTAATAGCTTTTTAAATTTCAATTTGGTTCGATTTTAGTTCTTTTATTTTCCAGAAAGGGCTTTTATTTCTCCATACAGGGCTTCTCTAATATCTTCCATGCCTTTTTCAAGCCCAGTTAGCACCATGAAAATCGTCATTCTTAACTCTAGATCTGAGATATTACTAATGTCTGTATTGATTAGGTCCCTAGCCTTCATTGCTGCCTCTTGTTTCTTTCTTTTACTTTTTTTTTTTTTTTTTTTTTGTGGTGAGTTTTTCCACCTTGTCATTTTATCCAGATAAGAATATATGAATGAGAGAATTAAATACTAAAAGAGTGGCAAAGACCCCAGAAAAATGTGCGTTGACCAAATCAGAAGAGAACCCGAATCTTGGGGAGAAGAAAAAGTAAAAAGAAGTTTAAAAAATTTAAAAAATTGGGGCACCTGGGTGGCTCAGTGGGTTAAAGCTCTGCCTTCAGCTCACGGGTCATGATCCTGCTTCCTTCTCTCTCTCCCTGCCTGGCTCTCTGCCTATTTGTGATCTCTGTCAAATAAATAAATAAAATCTTTTTTAAAATTAAAAAAAAATTTATATATATATATATATATATATTAGACTGGTGAATGGAGGAGCCACCCACTTGATTTTGGGTGTATTTTGGTCTCTTAGAAGAAGCTACCTTCCAAAATTTTAAAGAAATAAAATCCTATATCTATCTATCTATCTATACACAAAAATAAGGATAAACATGATGAAGGGTTGGAATGTAAAGATGAAAATTAAAAAAAAAAAATCTAAACAAGGAGTTGGTACTTTGGTTGGGAAATGAAAGAAAGAGAAAGTGGAGAGAATTTGCTCAGGCTGGAGACTAGAACAAAGCCCTGTGCTAGATTTAGGGTATATTTTGATCTATTAGAAGAAATTGTATCCCAAAAATTTTTAGAAGAAAAAACCCTATATGTATATAAAACATAAAGTTACATACAATGAAGGGTAAAATGACTATCGTAATGAAGGTTCAAAAAGATTTTTTTAAAGAAAGGTATTGTTAAGATAAATTAGTTAAAAATGTTAAAAAAAGAAAGAGTACAAGTTAAAAAAATTAGAATAAGAAAAAAATAAAATTAAAAAAAAATTTAATTAACTTTGCAAGACTAAAGAATCATGGGGAAAAAGCCAAGAATTCCATGCCTTACTTTCCTCTCCTCTGGAATTCCACTGTTCTCCTTGATCAGTGAGCTTGGTCTTGGCTGGATGTTCTTGCTGATCTTCTCGGCAGAGGGGCCTGTTACAGTGATTCTCAAGTGTCTTTGCTTACGGTGGAATTGCACCACCCTTGCCAGGGGCTGGGCTAAGTAATCTGCTCGGGTTCGCTCTCAGGAGCTTTTGTTCCCTGAATGTTCTCCGTAGAGCTCTGGAGGATGGGAATGAAAATGGCAGCCTCCCAGTCTCTTGCCCATAGTAGCCGAGAGCTCAGGAGCCCACTCCTCAGTGCACCCTCAGAGAAAAGTGCTCAATCACTCCCATCTCCCTGGTCTCTGGCCGCACTCTGAGCTCATCTGGCCTGTGACCAAGCATTTCTGTCTCTGGCATACAGCCCCGTTTGTGTCTCCAAACCCAGCAGATTCCTGTTACTCTGCTCTTCCGGTGGCTCTCCCTGATCTGCCACTTGTTGGGTCCCTGTTCAAAGAGCAGTGGCCCGATCATGGCGTTTATCACAGTTTTAGGCAGAACTGTTTCAAGATTTAATACATGCAAAAATTTAGAGAAAGACATATGGAAATCACAAAAGGCAAGCTAAAAAGCCTTGCTGAAGAAAAGCTGGAGGAAAAGAGGAATATGGAAAAATAAATGCGGAAAAATGAAATGCTAATAATATGTGACTGGTTTTCAAGGTTACTACTTCAAAATGGTCACCAAATCGGGGCATCTGGGTGGCTCAGTGGATTGAAGCCTCTGTGTTCAGCTCAGGTCATGATCCCGGGATCCTGGGATCGAGCCCCGCATTGGGCTCTCTGCTTAGTAGGGAGCCTGCTTCCTCCTCTCTCTCTGCCTGCCTCTCTGCCTTCTTGTGATCTCTGTCAAATAAATAAATAAATAAATAAAAGAAAAAAAAGATCACCAAATCTTCTTCATAAGGAAAGTTGGTGTAGATAATAATGGTTGACAGTATGGGGACATTAAATTCGAGAAATGATAGTACTAGAAATCAGATGCAATTATTATAAAAAAAATTCTATATTTTGGAACCTGGAAGAACAGTTATTAGATTGAAATACCCTGTTATTTAATAGACACTAACTTCTTTGATAAGATTGTTATCACATCTATTTTCAGATGAGGATTTTGAGACAGAAAGAAATTAATAAATTTGCATAGTTTCAGGCAGCTCCTGAGTGACAGAGATAAAAAATTCATAGCCTCTGACATGAAAAAATTCTTTAGTGGCTTGGTGAGTTCCTCAGAATATGAAGTGAACTAAAACAAAAATACAAAACCCTGTTCATATGGAACTGTGGCTCATCAATGTATTTGTAGTCCACAAAATAATATTTATGTCCACGTATCTGCAAAGAAGAAATGTAGAAATCCAGACACTATAATGGAGAGAGTTTTAGCTCCTGGTGAGATGCTCATGCAGATTTTTAACTTTGTCTTTATCATTTTCTCCAACTTTCTTCAAGAACAATGTTTACCGTCATGCTCTACTTAGCATGTGACTTTCCTTGAATCGTATGTCACTCCTCTGTACCTCACTGTCCTAATCTATGAAAAGGAAACT
>JAHRIG010008875.1:0-19872 GCA_020311275.1 Eira barbara | reverse complement strand
GGAAATCCGAAGCCAGGCACGTGTGCAGGGGTGGTGGTGGAGGGGCTTGCTGGGGCAAATCAGGAAGCAGAGAGACGCTGGTACAGGGGAGGGCCAATGCTGGGATGTGGAGCCTGCTGTGGCTCAAAGTGCTTCAGGCCTCGGCCGCTGAGACCCAGCAGCCCCCTTGTTTGCGCAGCTCTCCGGGCTACACGTCTCAGGCTCAGAGTAATTGGGCGGCATGAACAAGCCGCGGTCCTTTTCTAAGGAAGTTCAGCCCTATTACGTGTGAGAAAATGCAGTAATGAAGGAGCAGGTGACCAATTACTGGAGGAAACGGTCCTCAGGAGACCGGCCTTCACCACCGGGTAGGAAAGAGTTTTCTCGGCTCCATGAGCTGCTTGTGCACAAACGCAGGACCCCAGGAATTCAAGCCTCCTGCACAGTTCTGCGCTCTCTTGTCATTTCAACTCTGCCTCACCTCCTGTCTTTCATCAAGGTTATATTCTTAATGCCTGAAGCCAAACCTCCAAGTCCCCCCATCTTTTTTTTTTTTTTTAAATCAGCTGGAAGGTGGACTTTAGCCAACAATAGCTTTCCTGCCAGGACTTAGAGGGTGATTTCTGAAGCCGGCGTTCATTTCCTAGCAGGTCCGGAGGGAACATCACCAGGAGAGGGAAGCAGGGCCCTGCTGGGAGACCCTCAAAGCCCACAAAGTGATGGGCATCTCAGTCCTAATGAAACCTGATGGTCGCGTGTCTTTTGAAAGTGGATTCTCCAGTCACAGGTGTGTGAAGCCGTGAATGGGTTTGTATTGAATTTGCTGAGGAAGAGCCATCTTTCTTCAGTGACATCCCATTTCCAGTGTCTCGGCCGAACACCAGTTTTCCTCGGAAGTCTGACACGAGTTATCATGTCTGGGCAGGAATCAGGAAACGAGCCTCCCTTCCCATGGGCTGGGTTTCCAACAGTCCCAGAGCAGCTTCCACAGAAGGAAACTTCTGGGATCACAACAGGGAAAGAGGACAAGAAGTCCGTCCACGGTAATGGAAACACTGCAGGGACTGGGGCGGTGACAAGCCACCGTCCTACCCAACCCAGGGCCACAAGACGTGTCCCGGATATTCCCTGAAGGACTCCTGATGCCCATGCTAAAGTGCCACGGCCGCCCGCACTGCAGAGCTCGGGCACAGAGGAACGTCCACACCCTAGAATCTCGTCTGCCTTGGTCAACAGTGAGATCCTCTACCACCCCTCCTGCTGCGGGACCTGCAAAAGGACAAGTGGGTAGAAGATCCGCGGAGCAAGGGTGGGGGAACTGGGAGCTGGCGAGTGTAGGACGCCACAGGGCATCTGGCCCCTGATACCTGCTCAAAGGAACACCAGGCCTCCCAAGCAGCGGAAGCGAAGCCAGACTTGGTGATGCCAATTGGACTCCCAAGAAGCTCTGGGGTTCAGAGGACTCCTGCATACCGTGCAGGGGTGTGCGAAGGTGCAGAGGGGCGGCGCACAATTGTCCCCAGAAGGAAAGAGTCAACCTTCGGGGGTAATCCTCTCCTTCCCGGTCCCGAATAAAACAGGAGCCACAATGCAGATCTATCCCCGAAAGAGCTGTAATGGGCCCCAGAGAGTTGTTCTTGTCCTACGAGGCTTTACGAAACCTCTTTGCAGGGCAGGGTGATGGTGCTCAAGGGGTCCTTGGTTTGCTGTCCAAGGTGCTCAGGTCAGGATCCTCAGGGCCCTGTTTCCTGCTCGGCCTGGACAGCCCCTCTGTGTGGTCCGGCCTGCGGCTCAGGCCCCCACATCCGCTCCTTCCAGCCCTCTCCTCCCAGATGTCCCCCAGGAAAGCTCACCAGAATCCCCATCAGCTGCAAGGTTGGCCCCAAACAAGAGGCTATTTCCCCCAAAGCTGGATCCCGCACGGTATTTGTTCTGAGGAGCTTTCTTGTGTTTCCATCATTAATTCCGCCTCATCTAATTTGGGTGAAACAGTCGCCACTACGGTGGGGCTGGGGGTGGGCTTCGTCCTTCCTCGGAAGGACCCGGCCTGCGCGCCCCCTCTCAGCTGCAGTGGCCAAAACCAGCCCGGGAAATCAGACCAGCTGGAGCCATGCTGGAGCTGGCTTCGTCCGTCTGGCGGCAAACATGGGCGCCGCGGGGCTTGGCCACGGCTCCCGTCCCGCTCACTCCGTGCGTCCCGCTTCACAGAGCCGCACAGCCAGCGCCCTCCCCCGCGTCCCAGCTTCTAGGTGGAGTCCCAGGGACAAAAAACGCAGGACGCACGGCTGCGTTTAGCCAGAAGGTGTTCCAAACCCGGCAGTCCTGTCTGCGGGGCCACCGCTCCGTCCCAGGTGCCCTCCTTCCAGGGCCGGCGCCTTGGAGGACCCCACGGGGTGCTGCCCACTCCCACTCCCCGGCACCCAGCGCGGTGGGTGGGACCCTGCGTCTCTCTGCCTTCCCGGGGCGCTGCCCCTGCTGGGGTCTGCTGGGCCCCATCTCGGGCGGAGGCTCAGCTGCTGCGTTTGGGGGCTCCCACCTGGCAGAGGATGGGGGTTCATAAGCAGATCAATTGCAGATTGCACACACAGAAAGAAAGAAAGAAAGAAAGAAAGAAAGAAAGAAAGAAAGAATGAATGAATGAATTAACAGGATTAGGGGCTGGAGAGAGGACAGAGACAATAGGATGGGCTCCCCAGAGAAAGCGACACTGGATGAAGACCTCAAGAAGGGGGGGAGGGGGGTAGAGAGGGGCATGGAGAGGGGGTGGCGGCCTCTGCGGGAGATTCTCTTCCTCTCCCTCTGCTCCTCCCCCTCTTGGGATGCTCTTTTTTCTCTCAAATAAATTTTAAAAAACTCACTTCCTATTGGCAAGTCACAATCTTATTATAATATTAGTAAACATATTCCAAAATGTAAGACAAAATAATATTCTCTTTGCAGAGGTTCTGGTCCTTCACACAAAAGTTTGTCCTCTAACTTGTAAAATGTTTACTGGACTGAAAACTGAACCAGTAAAGCCATAAAGGTCTGTGGGTATGAAACGAGTCTTAAGAGCACGCACAGAGAGCAACCCCTGCTTGCAGATGGGTTCCGTGACCATTGGGGATGCAGACCTGGAGCTGCTTGGGGAGCTCGTTTGGTAAATCCATTACCCAGAATCTGCTTCCCAGATGGTTCTGGAAATGAAAACCATGGAGCTGGCCGGCAGGGCGGCCCAGGCCAAGGCACCCACAGAGGCGGGCACAGGAAGAAGGAGAAAACGAGCCAGCATAATAGGATGAGAGTGAGAGGATTTCCTCGGAGCCCAAGAGCTGCTGTTGACCCAGCCCGGTGCTGACAAGACCAGGATTCTGTGAGGCTGTCCTTGACCCAGGACTGGGGTGGCCCCGGAGGCTAACTCTCCCCAGGAAGGCCAGCTGTCCCTGGAGCCCTCTCCCAGGCTGGCTCCTCAGAGGCCCCTTGTTCTTAGCTCTGCCAGTCTTGTTCCCTCCTCCTAAGCCATATTGGAAGGATCCTTCCACCCCTACATTCAAGGCTAAAGCCCAGGAGGCGGGACAACTTTTCTACGAAGTCTGTGTGTTCAAATGCAGAACCTAGTATGTTGAGGACATTAACCTGAGTGCCTTCTGCAGCAAACTAAGGAGCCTTTGTTCTTTGGGAAAATAAGGCTCTCTTACGTCAACCTGAAGATTAAATGACTCTCTCCCTACCCACCAGAAAGCGTCCTTGGGCATCCTAAGCATCAGAGAGGTTCTAGACGGCAGCACTTGATGAGGAACGGAAAAGGATACACGGTATCACCTCTTCCATATCACTAAAGTGTAGATTTAAGCAATACTAAGTATGAAATTTGGTAAATCACATTTTATGGCTTAGGAGACATTTACATTTTCAGGAAATAGAAATCTTTAGAGCTTTTATCATTCCCAAATTGCCCCTGGGTCCAGCAGTCTTGAAATAGGAGGGTAATAGATTGACTAAATTGTAGAGAGTGAATGGCTGTGCCAAGCCTCATCTCTCATCACAAAGTAAAAGACTTAGGAATCAGATTAGTCCCACTGGGGAAGGATGGAAGGCGCTTCTGCAGTAGCCATCTCTAACTCCACAGCGAGAACATTACACACAGGCAGCCCTAAGTCCAAAGGGAAGTGTAGGTGGGTGCATACAAATTCTGACATGACCTCCCTGAAGACAAACTAAGCTGAAAGCAGGTGCCAGCATGCCATTTGGAGAAAATACAATGTTTGAAACTGTCAACCCCAAAGAAGATATAATTGAAAAATAACGACTAACAGGTGTATTTATGAAATAAACCAAAATGGAAAGTAGAAAGTGTTTTGAATCAAAATGAAATGTGTGACATAAAATGCAACATTAGAATTTGTAGGATGTTGCTAAAGCTGTATTTAAAGGAGAATTTATAACTAATTACTTATCTTAAAAGAGAAGAAAGTTCTCAATCACCTCAGATTCTACCTTAAAAACTGGGAATAAAAAAAGCAAATTAAACCCATGGTAAATTAAAAAAAAAAGAAAATAATAAAGATCAGAGCAGAAACCAATAAAATAAATACCATGCAGAAAATCAATGAAACAGAAAGTTGGTTTGTTGGGAAGATCCATCATATTGATAAACCTCTGGGAAAAAAAAAGGGAAACTGAAAGTTAATATTGTGAATGAGAGAGGTGACTTCACCATAGATGCTATAAATATGAGAAAGGTAAAAAGGATCATATGAACAATTCTATATTAATAAATTTGACAACATGAATGAAGTGGACACATTCCTTAAAAGACAGCAACAACCAAAGCTCACTGAAGAAGACAGAAAACCTGGGTAGCTCTAAATTTGTAGAAGATGTTGCAGTTTAAAAACTTCCCAGACAGAGAACTCCAGGCTCTGATGATGCTGCTGGTCCACTGGACCAAAAAGTTGAGGAAAAAGTAATACTAATGTACAAACCTGGAAGACTGCCAAGGAAGAAATGTTTGCCATATCCTTCCATAAAGCCAGTATGACACTGACGCCAAACATAAAAACGTTATGAGAACATGTGGTCCATATGCACAATGGAATATTACTCAGCCATCAGAAAGGATGAACACCCAGCTTTTGTAGCAACATGGACGGGACTGGAGGAGATGATGCTGAGTGAAATAAGTCAAGCAGAGAGAGTCAGTTATCATATGGTTTCACTTACTTGTGGAGCATAAGGAATAACATGGAAGTCATGGGGAGATGGAGAGGAGAAGTGAGTTGGAGCAAACTGGAGGGGGAGACGAACCATGAGAGTCTGTGGACTCTGAGAAACAGAGGGTTTTGGAGGGGTAGGGGGTGGGGCATTGGATGAACCTGGTGGTGGGTATTAAGGAGGGCACGTATTGCATGGAGCACTGGGTGAGGTGCATAAACAATCTTGGAACACTGAAAAAATAAAATTAAATTAAAAAACAAAAAAAAGTTATAAGAAAAGAAGCAAATAAAACTGTATCTATATCCCCAATGAACATATATTCAAAGATTTTGAACAAAATTTTAGGATATCAAATCTGACAATATATGAAAATAACAATACCTTGCAACCAAATGGAGTTTATACCAGGAGTTTAAACGGATTTAGAAATCAGTGTAATTCGCCGATATTAATATACTAGAAAGAAATAAGAGAAAAAAAATTGAAAAAAATCCAACATTCATTCCTAATAAAAATTCTTAGTAAACTTTGAATAGAAGGGAACTTTCTCAACCAGAATAAGAACATGTGTGAAAAACCTACAATCAGCATAATACTAAGTGGAAAAAGGATAATTGTGTTTCCTCCAAGATTCAAGATCATGAACAAGATGTGGATGTTCGCTTCCCTCACTTCCATTCAAAATTGCATGTTGCAATCAGGCAAGGAAAAGAAACGAAGGGCACCCAGGTTGGAAATAAAAAAATAAAACTTTCTTTGTTTGCAGGCAGCACAGTTTTGCTTGTAGAAAATTAATGCTATTGTTAGCACCATTGCTGGGCAGAAGTTAAGGCAATGAGAGCAGAATTTACTCAGGAGCTCTTGCAATAGGGAAAGAGACCTTGGTATAGAACTGGGCTTACTTCTGAATATGGCGTGGGCAGTGAGGTTGTACGGCCACTGAGCAGGGTGGAAATCCACTAAGAGGAGACGACGGGGGTGAGCGACTAAATTGATGGGACAGGATTCTGGCTGAGGGCAGGCCAGGCTGATCAGTCATCACCTGGGACAGGAGGAATCTGATCTGATATCCAGGGTGAGGCCTCCTTTCTAAACCTGAGTAGCAAGATTCTTGCTACATGGGGCCATGCAGGCCTGACCAGGACAGATGCCAATGCCGAGACCCAGAGGGACCTCCTGGGAGCCTGATTAGAGTTTAGTCAAGAATAGAGTCATGTCCATACCCACATACACATGCACTCATGCACATATGTGTACACACACACACACCACACAACAGATACATACCACGCATGCACAACACACACACATACACGAGCAAACCACACAGACACACACACACACACACAACACATCACACATGTACACATACCACATACACCACACACACATACAAAGCTACAACAGCTCGTAAGGGATCTGAGAAGGTTTTCAGGATATAGGATTTATGTACAAAAATCAGTTATACTCTAGGAGTCAGCAAACCATAGTGCAAATGACAAAACTGGCCCATAGCCTTCTTTGTATAGCATGTGAGCTGGGAGTTGTTTTTGTATTTTTTTGTGTTGGCAATAAAACTATCGTATTGGCCAATTTGAAGGCCTTTTTTCAGGAAGGTGGTCCATACAACTTTTTTGCTTCTACATTTTAAAAGTTCTAAAGAAGAATATGGAACAATTACAGTATGTGGCTCACAAAGCCTAGGGTATTTAGTGCTAGCCTCTGTACCCTCTCCAAAATAAGGAAATAAGGAAAGAACCCACCATCCACTTTCTATATGGGTGAAACTAACATTCAGAAATTCAAATAAAAAATCATTTACAAATATCAAAAAATATGAAATATTTAGGGATAGATCCAACACAAGATGCGGATCTCTTGTACATGGAAAGCTAAGAAAAGCACAGCTGTGAGAAATTAAGGATGACCTAAATAAAAGGAAAGAAATAGCTTGTTTGACAGTCAAGATATTCAGTGTTATGAAGTTGTTGATTATTCTCAAACTTATCTACAAATTCAACAGAATCTCAATCAAAACTCCAGTAGATTTTGTTTTGTTTTGTTTTTGTAGAAGTTGAAAAACAAATTCTAAAATTCACATAAAAATGAGCAGGACTTGACACAACAGAAACAATTAAAAAAAATAAACAAACAGGTGGGGTTATGGACATTGGGGAGGGTATGTGATATGGTGAGTGCTGTGAAGTGTGTAAACCTGGCGATTCACAGACCTGTACCCCTGGGGCTAATAATATATTATATGTTTATAAAAAATTTAAAAATTAAAAAAAAATAAACAAACAAAAACCAAAATAGAAGGGCTAATGTGTCCTGATTTCAATGTTTACTATAAAACTACAGTAACTAAGAGAATGTGGTACCGGCATCAAGACAAACAGACCAGTGTAACTGGATAGAGTCCACACATATATGGAAATTGGTTTTTGACAAAAATGCAAAGACAATTCAGCAGAGGAAAAAAAAAAACTGTCTTTCAACAAATTGTGCAAGGATGCTTAGTTATCCACATACAAAAAGTAAACTCAGATCTATCCTTTGAGTCAAACACAATAACTAATTCAAAATGATCATAGACCTAAATGAAAAACTTGAAACCACCAATCTTCTTGAAGAGAAATCAGTGTGGTTTGGAGGTGGGTAGAGATTTCTTAGCTATGAATCAAAATGTGTGAACTATATAAAAGATTCCATAAGTTGGACTTCATCAAAATTAAATACGTCTGTTCTTCAAGACTGTTAGGAGTAATAAAGAAAAGACACAGACTGAGAGAAATATTTGCAAATCATGTATCTGAAAAACATCTCATATTCTGAATATACAAAGAATTCTCAAAACTAAAACTAAAACAAAACAAAAAAAAAACCACCTTGGTTAAAAAGGTGTTTTTAAGCAGACATTTCACTAAAGAAGATATGTAAGTGACAAACACATGGAGAAAAATCTTTGAACATTATCAGTGATTAGGTGAATGTAAATGAAAACCACAGGGATGTGTCAGTATATCTACAAGAATGCCTCAGATCAAAAAGACTGCCCGAGTTTTGGTGTAGATGCGGCGGAACCCTCATGGGCTGCGGGTGGAAACATGAAATGGTAAATCACTTTAAGAAACAGTTTCTAGTTTCTTAAGTATCCTTTTCCTTACTGTATAACGGAGCCCTTCTTCTCTCGAAGAGAAAAGAGAACTTAAGTTCATACCAAGATTTATACACAAATGTTCATGAGAGCTTTGCATGTAAGAGTTCAAAACTGGAAACACCCAAAGGCGCATCAACACATGAATGGATAAACCGGTGGTGGTATGGCCGCACCATGGAACACTGTGCAGCAGTGAAAATTAACAGTAAGGACACAAGTAACCTGTATGAGCCTCAGGGTACTTATGTTGGGTGACAGGACTAAAACAAAGGTGAGTGCGTTCACTTTGTATGCTTTTGTTTGGTAAAAACATTCAAACACAAATTGCAGTGGCCTTCAATGAAAGGGAGACAAGGATACCCACTGACTAAGACTAAGGCCCTTATGGCTCCTTAATTTGGTTCCTCCCTCCCTCCCTCAGTTCCTCCCATTCTCCCTCCCTTCCTCCCCCCTCCCTCTTTCTTTCTCTCGCTCTTTCTCTCTCTCTCTTTCTCTCCTGCTTCTGACAGCAGTGCCAGGAGATCCTTTTGGAGAAGATACTGCTCTCCATGGTGCTGATGGCAAAGGTTAAGTTCTCTTTCTTCATTCCTAACAAGTGGCTTAACATCACAGTTTAGAGGTAAATGTTCTTCCTTGCTTCTAGGCACCCCCCAAAGCTCACAGGACATGTGCTGGGAAGGGCAAAGCAGTCTGGAGAGGAGGGAGAGTGGAGCTGTGCAGCGTGCCTGCATCCACAATGGCCTGGGACCATTGCACAGTGAGCTTGAAGATCCAGGATGGTGTGTCGGAATTAAAACCTTTACCCACTACATATATATATATATTTTCTAAGAAGAGCCATTGGTCTGGCAGAAGCTAGACGGATACCTGGTTTTTGTCTGTTTCTTACTAACTAGCAGAATTCCTCTCCAGATCTCTATTAACCATAATTGAGGCCACTTCACTTGGTACATGTCATCAGTTTGCCAGGAAAACAAAAATGGCTGTATAAAAAAGGAAACACACTTTAAAAAAAAAATCTTTTCATTAGTGTTAGGCTGCTGAGATCTACTGAATTTCAGATGCAAGCCTTCCAGGAGTATGACTCTTCAGCGAAGAACGGAAGACTCAAATCAGGACAGTCACAAGCACATTCCACTAATGTAATACTCAAGAGTTCCTTGTGCGGATGGACAGCTCTGAGGTTATTCTTTGAATCTATTTATTATATTCTTTGAAGCAGAACAGTAACAGTGACACTACAAATTAGATGCCTGTTTGATATGATAAATTAAGGAATAAAGTATAGTTAAACAAAAAACTCAGGTTGAATTTATGAGCAAAATTAGATTGTTTTATAATCCATTTCATAGGGCTACAGAAATGTACTGTCAGATATCATCTGGAATATATATTCATGAAAAGAATATTTTCTTTGTAGATTCATCTTAGCCATGTTCAAATATTAATACCAGGAGGACCAAGGTAGAGAAATCAAAAGATAATAAGTATGCAGTTTTTCCTCAATATGCCGACATCCTCTGTCTTTGAAAAAAATGTTCCTTAGAGCACTTATTTTCTAACTCTACCAGGGGTCAACACACCTTGTGTGTGAAGAGTCAAATAATAAACATTTAAAGCTTTACGGGCCATACCTTCCCTGTCAGGACAACGCCACTCCGTCCTTGTAGCAGACACAGATAATGCGTAAATAAATGAGTATGGTGGTGTTCCCATATCACTTTCTTTGCAAAACAGGCTGTAGGCCACATTGGGCCCATGAACTATAGTTTGTTGATTCCTGATGTAAACCTGTGTCCCCGTGTCCCTGCCTTGATTCTTCCCACTGTCTCCTCTGGAGCGAGAGGCTGGCCTGGTCACTAAGGACAGGAGCACAAAGCACCTGTTTGGGGAGGCGCACCATTGGGTAGGGATGGAGCTGCAGCTGTTCTGAGTGGGTCTGCCGGGAGCTTCCTGGCTCTGTGAGAAGCACAATGGTTACTATCTAGACGAACTGTAATGTAGCAACAGCTGGCACCTGGTTGAAAATCATTTGACCCTGTAGGTGAGGGTTTACTTCTGGGCTCCCTATTCTATACCCGTGACCCACATGCCTTCGTTCTTTCTTTTCAAGATGAATTTGGCTATTTGGGGTTCCCTGGGATTCCATATGAACCCAATATGTCTTTTCCACAAATAAGTGTTCCTTGTTTCTAAGGGCTATAAGAACTGGCAGAAACTATCAGCAAATGGTCCCATCCCAAGTAACAGGCATGGCCATCGGGTAACCCTCTAGATCCCTGGTCATCAACCTTCTTTGGAAGGTTAAAGACTTGTTGAGATCCCCCTTTTAGCCTGCATCTTTTCCACACTGAGAATTTTTTCTTGCAAAAACTGAAGTCAGAATAAAGTTCTGCCACATTATTTTCCCTCTTTCGAGCCAGTTCCCTCAACAAGCCAACCAGAGTTTTCCATCTTAGGAGTTCAGCCACTGGTCACCACAGAAGAATGAATAGGGGATAACAAAACTATACCCTGGGGGGAAATCTCAAGACATGCCAAACAATGTGACTTTGGTATTTATTAAAATGTAAATGGAGAGCAGTCTGTATAATCGACTTTATTACTCTATCTCTGATGACCTCTTAATACTTCCATGGAAACTAGGTACCTAACTTCTTCCGTTTTCCCACAACTGGAATGGAATCCTTTTAGTTCTTTGTGGCAAAGCCCCTTTCCCTTGGTCATAGTGTTCTTTATGCTCTGCAAATAAACTCTGAGAGGTGTTTTTAAGATAGAAGGTGGTATTTGCATAAGCCTTCCAGGAGGGCACAAAATCTAAAGGAAGGTGGGAGAATCTTACTAGCAGTGATAATGGGTGATTTCTAGTCCAGATAATAAATGGCCACTCCTGATTCTTGGGGCTACAAGACCCAGATATTCTTTAAGGAGAAATGCCTCTCCCCGACTCTGGACACACTTCAGAGGCAGGGGAGTGGCGCATGACCCACACATCGGTACTTTTCATCCTTTGGTGTTGGTGATTGGGTAATGACCATCCTCACTGACAGAGAATCCCTAACATTCTCAGGAAGGAATGAAGGAAGGAAGGGATCATCCACAATTCCCTATTAGATTCTCTGGGAAAATTAAATGTCAAGAAAAAGTCCCCATATCCTTCACTAGTGGCCAATTGAATGATTATTTCTGGAGAACTACTTTATACTTGTTCCAAAATTTCATGGTATGTTTATTTTCTTATCCTGGTTATAGGATGAATGCCAAGGGAGCTTAGAAAATTTTGTTTTGTTTCTTTTTGTTTTAAGAATTCATACTAAAATTTCATTTTTAAGTTCAGCTTAGTTTTATTTACTTACTTTAGTAATCTCTATACCCAATGTGGGGCTCGAACTCATGACCCCAAGATCAAGATTCACACACTCTTCTGGCTGAGCTGGCTAGGTGCCCCTCTGGCTACTATCTTTGCAAGTTTTCATGCTCCCAGAAGTTCATCAGCATCTCATGTCCCTTCCCTACAAAAGGGGTTGATGATAAAGGTCAGTTCTCTTTCATGAAAAGAAAGAAACAAGGTTACCTCAGTAGGGCCCATTCAATGGAGTCCTTTTGTGGACTTATAAACATAAGCAACCACCAGTCAACTTCAGGTGTCTGAACAGCTTCTGTGTGCTTATCCCCATGCCTGGCTCAAAACCAGCTCTCAGAGGCCTTACTTAACTGAGGAATGAAATCAGTCATACTGGACCAAACTGAAGCCAATTCATTCTTAAAGTCCACAGCCTTGAGTGTCAGTAAAGACAGCGAGGACAGGCTTCTTGGTCATGTAAATGTCATCCTAGTCACATAGGCTTGGCGAGGATGGCTGATGGGGATACCACGATCTGTACAAAGTACCAGTGTGATGAACTTTGAGCAACTCCCTTCTTTTTTTTAATTATTGAAGAATAATTGACATACAGTATTTTGTTAGTTTCAGGTGTACAACATAATGGTTCAATATTTTTATATACATTGCAAATGGGTAACTCTGTTCTACAGACAGAGGCAAGTTCTTCTCGCACAGTGGATTATTATATGCCTCAATTTCTATAAGTCTCCTCCTCCTCCTTCTCCTCCTCCTCCTTCGTCTCATTTAATCTCCTCAACAACCTCATGGAGTCTGTTCTGTTGTCTCATTCTCAGATGGAAATATGGGTCAAAGGCAGATAAGCTACTCCCCCAAGTTCACTCTGCTGACTGGTGATCAGGTCTGGATAAGAATTCTCATCTTTACTCCAACGTCTGAGCACTTGGGAGACCACACCACACCCTGGGCATATGCAGTCCATTGGACAATGAAATTCTTCTCCTTTGATTATTCCACACCAAATTCCTTTCTAATGATTAAGAGCTTAAAGGAAGGACCAAAATCTACTTTTTACTAAAATGCAGTCCTTTTTGATAAGCCCAAGGATTTGGGATTCAGAATGAAGAACAAAGAAAAGATGTTGCTCTAAAGATGTCTATCTAAGGTGCTCTGCAGATGAAGAGAAAATTAATTATAATGTTATGTTTTAGTCAGTTATGTTTTAAGGCTTCCTCTCCCACCAAAAAAAAAAAAAAATCCAGCAAATTATTTTTTGACAGGTTATTATGTATTCTAAACTTGTTCTTCTACAGCAATCACTAACTGAGGAACAAAATTAGTTCACCACATTCTTCGTTAATGGCCAATTTAATGATTAATTTTAGAAAACTACTTTATACTTGTTTCAAACTTTCTTGGAATATTTATTCTCTTATCCTGGTTATCACATGAGTGCCAAGGGATTACAGAGAAAATTCTGTTTCATTTCTTTTTAAGAATTCATGCTAACACAAGCCCTCGGTCAAACAGATGTGGAAGAGAGCTGGAAGGAAAACCAACATCTCAGAATTGGTGACAGCATATTTTACCTGCCAGAATGCTCTGGCATTTAAATCTAGGGCCTCAGTGCTCTCCTCTCTGCCATTCTTATCTTTTGAGGACATTAGTACTGAGAAATATTTCCCTTGTGAAGAATGCAAGGCTGACTGACCATCCACGGTGACAGGCACTAAGGGGAAGAGGGACCACAAGGCTCTACAAACCAACACATGTGTACCCATCACATGACTCTCCTGCTCTCAGCTGGGTATCTCTCAGATCAGCCTTCCTTTTTAAGAGAAATTGCACATCTTGACTTTTCTGCAAAATCACCTTATATCTAACACTGGCTCAGTAAACATAACAGCACATAGTTGTAAGACACAAAGTCTCTTTGTCCGCGATGACATCTCTCATCGTTGAATCATCATTTTTCCTCCTGCTGCCACCGGGACATGTCTTCACCACCACACTAGTTCTGACCCCACTACCACCACGGTCCAAGGCAGGGCTTTACCCGCTGCTGGGGGAGGCTTGCTATGACACAAGCGAGGGCCTCCCTCCCATGGTGGTAACCTCCATGGGCAGACCACATGGCCCAGGATGAACCCCAAGGTCTACAGGGGATATATAGAAATATACTCGCCAAAGAAATATACTTGCAGAGTCATTTTGATGGCAAAACTCCTTAATGTTTCTGGGCTATGAATAAGCACAAGGAGGGGCTCAAAATGAACCTGGGAACGTGATTGTGAATTATCTCTGCGTAAGCAAGAGCAAAAACAAGACTCCGAGTAGGTGGTGGTAGGGAAAGACTAGTTCACTTAGTAGTGGACTGATTATTTTTCAATTTCCATATTCGTTTAATTCTACTCGATATACATCTAGTGAAGTAAGAACCGGTCGGTATTTATGTTGATGTTTCTGTTGAGAGGATGAATATTCTAAAATCTCTAAGTGAATATTTCACTCTCTTTAAAGCACTTTGAGAGTTCCTTCCGCCTCTGGGTCTAGAGAGGGCGAACATTACTAACGTGTTCTATTAATACATCATTTGTGAAGACCAACGACAGATTGGGAACCGGTGAGTCATTGATAATGCAGGACCACTAATGAACGTGGGTCTGTCTGGACATGGGAAAGGGTTTTATGCATGACTGGGGGGGGGGCGATGATGTAACTGGACCCAATGAGAATTCACCCACATGACATGTAGCAAGCCCGTAGAACATGCCACCAAGCTTTCACAGGGAGGGAAAAACTCTCTATGGCTTATAAGCGAGGGTTTTAAGGGCAAAATTCAGGGTAGGGGCTCCTTCATCCCCCAAAGAGACTGAAGTTTGCTCCAGGACCCTTTGTGGCCCACTGAAGCAGGCATCTGTCTTACTCATAAGGCATGCTGGACCACCGAGGGACACACAGACCCAGGCCCAAGACACAGGAATGCTTGCTTACCATGCCAAGGGACATCAAAGAATGCAACCCCACTAGCTTACACACATAGTAGTTAGAGCACTTCCAGACAGCTGATCAGTCCTATCCCATACTCAGCAGAGAAAAACCCAAGCTGAGACTTTGCTTTGGACTCTGTCTTCGGGGCTCTGTGACCACGTTACCGGACTGACAGCAGGAGCCCACACCCCGCCTTGTGGGCTGCCTCTCGTGGTGATGGATGGCCTCCCCCAGTGCTGCTGCTATGGGCATCCTGTCCCTGCAGGAGCAGTGGATGTGTAAGCATGGGTACTGCATGCCCTGTGATCTGTCTTCTAGGAACTCAGAACTCCAAGTTCACTTCTTGAGCAATGGAAGCCTGTTTGCCCATCACCATGAATGCAGATAGCCCCAGAGGGACATGAGAGGAATGACTTACCACGGGTGTGATTGCACAGGGGAGAGGGAAGGGATTCTGACCATGAGCAATGGTATGGGACCTTGAGTCTAGACGGCAGAGGCGGTGGGAGGATAATTTTTGTGTCAGATGAAGAAAGAACTATGTTGGCGGAAGAGTCCAAGAGACCTCAGCTGGAGAGACATGGCTAATAGTTTCTACTCTGACTTATAATTATGTATAATTACATTATAATTATGTATAATTACATTATAATTATGTATAATTACATTATAATTTTATATATATACATATACACATGTATATATGTATATACATATGGGCTCTTTAAAACACTCACACTTTCCCTCAGTCTCACTGAGACACAACTGAAAGACAGCCCTGGATAAGCCTCGGATGTACAGCCCAGTGACTTGACTTTCATGTAGGCTGAAATGATGATCTCAGTATGTTGAATCAACATTCATCCTCTCATTAATCTACAAAACAAGCAAAAAAGAAAAAAAAGTGTGTTTTTTTCCTTGCCATGAGAACTTCCAGAATGTTCTCTCAGCAACTTACAGTCATTGTGGTGTACCGTGCCCCAGTGTTAACTACAGTCACTGTGGAGTACTGACTTCTGTCTCCATCTGTCCTCTATGGACTTTGGGGCAGCCCGAGGGGAGCTGAGAATCCTGCAGCAGAAAACCGTCACCGATGCCTCTCCTTTTGCAGCAACGCACGGAGGAGGGAAGGATAATTTAGGTCTTAAGCTGGAGAGCCCAGGCAGTTCACTTATGTGGGAGAAGCTGGCCTGAGGGCACTGACAGGAGCAGGAGATGACCAATTCATACAAGTCAGTACAGTGGAGGCACCATCCGTGATGTCTGTGGGGTGGCTGTGGCCCTGAGTCAGAGTTTTGTGTCCAACCCATAACGCAGGCTGACCCTCCAACCTGAGGAAGCACGCAGGGAGCTCGAATAACCCAAGTTTCCACTCGATGATAATACCAAAGTGCACTTGCCGTACTTGCTTCGGATAGGACGGGTCCTGTGCCCGTGCAGGTGTGTGTCTCTCCATTTCTCTACAGGCGTCCTCAGCTGTGTCTGGTACAGCCGTAACGGGGAGGGTAATCGTCTGCCACACCTGACGGGCGGCGAGATGAGAAAAGAACGAGTCAGGCATCAACCCACTCCACGTGGAAGATATGTGACAGGAAATAGAGCCAGAGAACTGTGAAGCCTTTATCCCACAGCACAGGTGATACATAAGCAGGAAATGTGACACTGGAGATGCCAAACCTAGAACTGTTTAAATATCATGCTTCTCTTTATTACGTCCAAATTAAGGAACAGAACAGAACAAAAAAGAACAGAAAAGCTGTAAAGAACAGCTTTTACATTTAGATTTTTGTTTGTTTGTGTTTGTTTTTTTTGCCTTACGTCAAACATCTTTCTGTAGTGGGTACACTTTTCCTATTGGGAATGTTCAGGAATGACTTGGAAGCACTTGGAAGCTTACCTTAGTTTTTCACACAGGGCATTTAGGGACAGTCCAGAGAGACGTCCCCTGGAGAGACAGCACGTGTTCTGCCTCCCACTGATGACGATGAGGTCCCCCCCGGCCCAGTCATCTCACACACCACGTCCGGGTTTCCCAGAAGCTACCTCCTGCTTGAGGGACATCCACAGTCCCATTTGACATGCTTCTTTTTGTTAAATCAAGCCGCCTCTTTCTTTATATGAATGGGGTAGATTCAAGATCTTTCGACCACGGGTTCCAGAGTCTGGGAGTTCATGAGCAAGAGTATGGGCTCTGCCTGCCCACTTCCCCAGGGATCTTGGCCATTGACCTTACTACATTGTGAGTCAAGGGGTCCTCACCCGTAAAGAGAAGGATGATAGGACCTGGCTTGTGGGGTTATGATAATGGTTGCAGAAGAAACACAACTCTGCAAATGCCTTTGGGGTGACCACAGGGCCAGGAGATGTTGGGCAGATTTCGGAGGAGGGGTAAAGGAAGGTGGTGGGCAACTCACACTATTCTTGGAGCTGATTTTGCATGGTCCTGTGTTGCTTCCTCGAGCCGGGAGTGGTGGGGAAGCTTGCATGCCTATGTGGTAGTAGGCATTGGCTCAGTCTTTCTTGAGAGTGGCTCTGGGAAACTCTCAAAGCTCAAGGGCTAAATCATCAGAGTGAATTCGAATTTGACCCCTTCCTCTAGCACCAAAAGACAGAAAATCTTTAAATGCCCTCTACAGATGGAGAAATGGAGTTGATAAGAGCCTCCTTGTACTCAGGGCACCTTAGCAGTATGCACTGATGGCTTCGAGAGACCACTGGTGGGAGGATGGGTTACTCAGAAGGGCGAGTGTATGCAAAAGACGCCATCACCTTGAGCCAAGGTCTCCTTTTGGGTAGATTTTTTAAAAAGATCAATGTTACCATTGACCTGTTATCTTAAAATAATAAAAAATAAAATATAAATTTTATAATGTAATATCAAATATAAATATATATATTTTATATACAAAATATATATAGTATGTATATAAATATATATATAATATAAAATAATAAAAATAATAAAAAAATCAAAAAATTAAAAAGATCTTTTATCTTAAAATAAAAAATAAAAAGATAAAATCTTTTATCTTAAAATGTTACCACTAGATTTCTTTTTTGTTTTCACCAGATACCAGATGATTTTACTTAAAGAGGTGTCCGTGACCTCAGTCAACCATTAGCAGGATAAGAACTTCTCTGTACAGCTCTTCTCGGCTGCCTTTCCCCCGAGGCCAATGGGATAAGAGAGAATAATTTAATACCATTTTTTAAAATGAGCAAACCAAAACAAGAAATAAAGTCAAAGATATTTTAAAAGCATAGTAAGGAAATAAGCTTTTTTTTAAAAAAAATTTTTAAATTTATTTATTTGTTAGAGAGAGAGAGCGAGCACAGGCAGACAGAGTGGCAGGCAGAGGCAGAGGGAGAAGCAGGCTCCCCGCCGAGCAAGGAGCCCGATGTGCGACTCGATCCCAGGATGCTGGGATCATGACCTGAGCCAAAGGCAGCCGCTTAACCAACTGAGCCACCCAGGCATCCCAGGAAATAAGCTTTTTGAAAGTAAATACCAATGTGTAAAATTTAAGAAATTTTTTTCCAATATACCTCTGGGACATAATTAACAAATACCCTTGGATAAGTATTTACTAGAACAAAAATCTGCAAGTCATTGAAGATCTGTACAGTATCTAATTCAAATGTCTTATTACTGCCCTTGCTGGCAAAGAGAACACAATCTAGAACATTGATTCTAAACAAAATCAGAGGTGGATAGGAGGCGGGTATGGAAGAAAGCCTGCATTTGCCAACTGGCTATGTGCCAGCTGCTCCGAACGCCTTCCCACATGAAGACAATCCAAGACCATCCCACATATCAGGGTAGTTTCAGGTAGTTGCCAAAGAGTCTCAAAATTTTGTTTCTCTTAAGCTATTTTTATTTTATTTTTTTAAATTCTATTTTTATTTATTTATTTATTTTTTAATTTTATTTTTTAATTTCTTTTCAGCATAACAGTATTCATTTTTTTTTCACCACACCCAGTGCTCCATGCAATACGTGCCCTCCCCAATACCCACCACCTGGCTCCCCCAACCTCCCACCCCCCGCCCCTTCAAAACCCTCAGGTTGTTTTTCAGTGTCCATAGTCTCTCATGGTTCTCCTCCCCTTCCAATTTCCCTCAACTCCCTTCTCCTCTCCATCCCTTATTTTTAAATGGAGATCTCATTTGTATTACAGTGTTGATTCTAGGATTAGTATTTTTTTTTCCTTTTAATAAACATATAATGTATTTTTATCCCCAGGGGGTACAGGTCTGTGAATTGCCAAGTTTACACATTTCACAGCACTCATCATAGCACATACCCTCCCCAATGTCCATTTCCCCACCACCCTGTCCTGTCCCCCCTCCCCCCAGCAACCCTCAGTCTGTTTTTTGAGATTGAGTCTTTTATGGTTTGTCTTCCTCCCAATCCCATCTTTTCATTTTTCTTTTCCTACCTGCCCCCAACCCCCGCGCATTGCATCTCCACTTCCTCATATCAAAGAGATCATATGATAGTTGTCTTTCTCTGATTGACTTATTTCGCTAAGCATAATACCCTCTAGTTCCCTCCACGTCGTCGCAAATGGCAAGATTTCATTTCTTTTGATGGCTGCATAGTATTCCATTGTGTATATATACCACATCTTCTTTATCCATTCATCTGTTGATGGACATCTAGGCTCTTTCCACAGTTTGGCTGTTGTGGACATTGCTGCTATAAACATTCGGGTGCACATGCCCCTTCGGAGCACCACGTTTGTATCTTTAGGATATATACCCAGTAGTGCAATGGCTGGGTCATAGGGTAGCTCTATTTTCAGTTTTTTGAGGAACCTCCACACTGTTTTCCAGAGTGGTTGCACCAGCTTGCATTCCCACCAGCAGTGTAGGAGGGTTCCCCTCTCTCCGCATCCTCGCCAGCATCTGTCATTTCTTGACTTGTTAATTTTAGCCATTCTGACTGGTGTGACGTGGTATCTCATTGTGGTTTTGATTTGTATTTCCCTGATGCCGAGTGATGTGGAGCATTTTTTCATGTGTCTGTTGGCCAGCTGGATGTCTTCTTTGCAGAAATGTCTGTTCATGTCCTCTGCCCATTTCTTGACTGGATTATTTGATCTTTGGGTATTGAGTTTGATAAGCTCTTTATAGATTTTGGATACTAGCCCTTCATCTGATATGTCGTTTGCAAATATCTTCTCCCATTCTGTCAGTTGTC
>JAHRIG010008874.1:0-10956 GCA_020311275.1 Eira barbara | reverse complement strand
AGGCAGAGAGGCAGGCAGAGAGAGGGGGGAAGCAGGCTCCCCGCGGATCAGAGAGCCTGATGTGGGGCTCGATCCCAGGACCCTGGGATCATGAACTGGGCCGAAGGCAGAGGCTCAAACAACTGAGCCACCCAGGTGCCCCTGAAGCCTGGTGTTCTTGTTCAGTGGTTCATCTGCACATAATGATGCCTCAGACATACGGCGTTAGATGATTTTATTGCAGACTTTTGTTTGCTGATATTTCTATTGTCTTGTTTTAAAGGAATTCCCATTAGGAATGCCCATCCGTACATGCAGAATGAAATTCTGAAATTTCAGAATGTGAGTTCAAGGATTAGTGTTTTAAAATAGCTAATATCAAAATAGAATTATAAGAAAAAGAAGAAAACTATTACTTTGGAACAAATATGTCTTTATATCTTTATAATATATTTGATATGCCACGGAGTGGGCTTTCCCATGTTTGAGCTTTAAGAGCAGGAAAACTAAAGTTTCAAAAAATAACAGTTTTAAGTACTCACAGATATTGAGACTGTCACACTGTTCTCAGTACATTACCAAGTGGAAAAAAAGTAAGCTACGTGATGATAGGACTTTCTGAAATTCTTTCTTGAAAATTTCCTGAAGATTCTTATGAGACTGTGAAAGGCAGTATATGAAGATGGAACTGATGGGCTATAGAAACGCACACCTGTCACAGGAACAGGCATGTTGCACAAATGGTGCAAGCTGATTAGCAGAACAATCTAGCAGGTTAGGAGAATTAATTAGCAGAAAACGTCTTTCAGTCTATTACTACTTGGTAAAATTAATTAGAAAAATTAGAATTAATTAGTAGAACAATTCGATAAGCTGATGAGCAGAATGATCACCTGCTCACAAAGACAAACATTCACAGTCATTGATCTGTGTATTTGGATTAAAGAGATTAATACAAATTCAGAAATACAATTAGCAATAATCGCGCCTCGGATAAACCTCATTGGCTACGATACTGCCACTGCGCAAAGCTTACAAATTCAGAAATACAGCAATTGTCTTCTCTTCTTCTTCCTCCACAGTTGGAAAAATGAAGAAATTCTGAGAGAAATCCAGCCTCCGTTTACTCTTCAATCAGTATGAACACAAAACGTATCAACCAGCTCCCTTGTTTCTGCCAAATTAATTTCATTCCATCACAAGAGACAAGACTGTGATCACCATATAGAAAGAAGAGGTGAACTATTTTTAAGGATCTCTAACTATGTTGCAAAATGCTAGTGTGAAATTACAGTTAGGTTTCACATGCTCTCCTTGACTTTTCAACACCTTTCCACTGGTGCTAGAAAAAGCATTGCTCTAAATTAGGTGGGAGAGCAGGGTTGGGAGAGCAGAAATAGTAACATAGTTAAGGTTCTGGAAATCTTCATCTGTAGCCTGCCCAGAATGCTAACCAAACTTTATGTAGTACAGAACACCTCGTGCCACTCAAATGCATAAAGAAAACACAAATAATAAGAGCAAAGACAGCTTTTAAAAATCTAGACAAAAAAATAGTTTTTAACACAATGCAAGATTTTTATGATCTTAGAAACTCTCTATCACATTCGGTTTGCTCTGAGAACTGAATACAAATGAGTATGTTTTGCTAGTTTTGGATGCACCTTAATCAAATAACTGACTATTAAATTTCCCTTCCAGGGAAGATCTATTCTCTTGTTCTTAGATTTTAGAAAGCTCAGGTTTTCCAATTTAAAGGTCACTTTTTCTTCTTGAGTGAAGCTGATAACTTGGCCTTCTTAAACACTGCTTGAAAAGCCATGAGGGTCACCTGACAAATGTGAAGCCGAATAAGTCATTCACCACAATCCCAAAATGGACTGGGTCCTGAAAATGTGTAAATTTTTATTTCCAATGGAGTTATTACCTATGCTGTCTCTATTATATACATTTTTACTTAAATACTGGAATTTCGACTAACATATGGAACACGCAAATGGAATGGTCAGAATGTGTTCCATATCCTTGAGGGCAAGCTCAGGATTCTGACTATTGCCCATACCCTCCGACATGAACCTTGGAATAGCATAATTTTTATGCATTTTTATAACAGACTTCCATTTCAGTGTTACTTCCTTCAAGGAAGGATTTTCATCTAAAACGGACTTTAAAATACATAGAATAAGATATTAAAAGTCATTAAGCATCAAATCTCTGGTAATTGTAGTAGATTCTAAAATGTAATATTATAATGAAGTCAAACATTAACACAAATTACTATCAAGTAGTCATCAATTGATTTCATTTGTGTCCAGAGACAGGGACAGATTGGACAGAATTTTCCTTTGTTATACTTAACAAAGATGACACAGTGTGCTTCTTGTACACAGGTTGCTTCTTTGTAATATTTTAACTCATATCTCCAGGACTTTTTTTTAAAATTAATTTATGTATTTGAAAGACGGAGATCACAAGTAGGCAGAGAGGCAAGCAGAGAGAGAGAGGGAAGCAGGTTCCCAGCTGAGCAGAGAGCCTGATGTGGGGCTCGATCCCAGGACCCTGGGATCATGACCAAAGCCAAAGGCAGAGGTTTAACCCACTGAGCCACCCAGGCACCCTGACTCCAGGGCCCTTTTGAAAAGAGTTCCGAGGGAAACAAACAAGGGAACGTGGACTTCTCTGAAGTGGAAAAGGCTACTAGCCAGACGAAACTGCAATACCATGTTTGATGTTGATGACCTGTGTCCTTTTTGTGACTTCAGTTGTTAACAGATAACACTGCTTACCCAGATTTTAGAGTTTTCTGAATACTGGTAAAGATGAACTAGGGTTTAGTGACGACCTGGAAACCCACATTTAAATACACCAAAATTAATATACCATATGGATTTCAGAGAAGTTTTTCAGAAATACTATCTGATACCCTGAGGACAACATAGAGAGTCTCCCCTCTTCCCCCTCTGTCCTCTATATCCTCATTGTTCCTCCTCCCTTTTTTTAGCTCATTACGAGTTGCAAGTAATAAAATATATGAAGAACACAGAATTCTACAGCCCAATGACATATATCAAATTAAATGTGTGGTTAACTGAGACACAGGTCAAGAGGCTGAACATAGCCCAGGGACCATCACCCCTCTCAACCTCTCATGTAATGTTACCTATACTTTGATATGTATTCCTTTGCATTTATTTAGAGCTTTAAGTTGTCTAAACACCACTGTTTAGTTTTTCATTTTGTTTTATGTAAATGAAATCATACAAAATGTATACACATGGATCTGGCTTCTTGCATTCAAATTTTTATTTCTGAGATCCATTTCTGTTGTAGGGAGCTGTATGTATGCTGTATGTATGCTTTATGTATGCATCCTGCTGCTAAGGGGAATTTGGGTGGTTTCTACTTTTTGATTAATACACAATGCAGTTCTAAATGGTTTGGCATATATATCTGACACATAGATCCATTTATCAGTTTTACCTTTCTGTTTAGTGCTTATTTTTGAATGTGCTATTGATTAAATCTTGGCCTATTGCAAGACCATTGGATATTCGCCTATATTAACTTCTGGAATTTAATTATTTTGCATTTTACTTATTGATTTCTGTTGTGATTGAGTTTTGTGTGTGATGTAAGGTGAACACCAAGCTTTATTTTCTTCCCCAAGGTTATGCGATTGGTCTAGCACCCTTTACTGAAAAGGATAATTATTTCCCAATGTTTTGTAATACCATTTAATTCATGACCTGGGCTTCATCTAAACTCTTTTGAGTTCCACTAGTTTCTTTCTCTTTTTTAGGACCCCAAATCCTACTTTCTCAAAACTTTGGATACACAGTAAAAGCATATCTTCCTTATCTTCTATTTCCCCATGTCTATCCTTGGCCTTCAAAGTTTCACATAAAGTCAAAATCACTTGTCAAGTTCTACCATAATACTGTAACACAGTTTGGAATGCTGTCGTCACATTGAATATATGGAGTAACTTGGGGAATATTTACATCTTTCTAGTATTGAATTGTATTTAGTTGTCAGGTTTGTGTTGACCTGAAAAGTTTGTGTTAATGTTTAATTCTCTGAAATAGTCTATGAAATACTCATTTATTTATTCAGAATAGTTGCCTTAATCCAGAGTTTCCTTTGAGGGAGTATTTGAAATTATGGATGTTTCTTTTGTAGTTATAGGAATATTAGATTTCAAATTTTCTTCATGTAGTTTTGATAAGCTCTATTTTCCTAGAAGTTGTTGGAACATGGCCTATTTTTTTTTTTAATTACTGGCAGGAAGTTATAATATTTTCTCATTTTTCAAGTATGTGTGATGGGTAATAATGTACCTTTTTAATATTTTGATTTTAGTTTAGTTTATCTGAATTTTCTTAGTCATTATAAAAAATCACTGTTTAAGTGACTTGTGCATTCTTATTTTTGTTTTCAATATCATTAACTGCCATCTTTATCTTTAATTTTCTTTTTCAGTTTTCTTTCTCTACGAAATAGATATCTAAATTATTTCAGTAATTTTTCCTAACATATGAATTTAAAGCTACAAATTTTCTTCCTAGTCTGTATTATTTCACAGTTTCTAAATTAATTATTTAGTACAAAATTGGAAAAAAAACAAACAAACAGAAACATATAAACCAGGAAAAAGCAATCACCTATAGTATCTATTTTTAAAAAGAAAAACAGTTAACTCTTTGGCAAAGTGCTGATAAAAAAAAAAAAAAATAGGAAACCCAAATGAACAATATTATAAATTGAGAAGTAATTTTTTGAATGAACACATTTTTATATAGAAATTTTAAACTAGTAAATTTGAAAGTAGAGATGTAAAAGACAGTTTAGATAGATAAAGATGCCAAAACGACTGAAGAGTTGCAAAGTTGATAACTTCAATACTATATAAGGCTGAAATACAGACAATAAATGGAAATAAAAATTAAAATACATTCACTACAACTGTTTGAAGAGCAATCATTGAGATATACAAAGTAAATGGTCAGAAAACTCAATGGGACAAAAGCAAAATGCTATTTACTTTTTGGAGAAGGGAGCCCGTCTATAAGAATTCTTGTGAGTACGTAGTTTTTTGTTTTTTTGTTCGTTTTGTTTTTGTTTTTTTGTTTTTTAATATCCACATTAAATTTGAGTAACATTGTGCATGTACAGTATGGTCCAGAACAGCAAGTTCACATGCTTGAAACTGGAATTAGCTCAGTAATCAAGCAGTATTTATTTGACAATTCTTAGGAGAAGTCTTCCTAGGAGCCCATGTGCACAGAGAAGCATGTTGATTTCCTAGGTTTAATGGGCAGTAGAAGATGTGACAGGAATTTATTTATGTACTCCTGCAGGGAGGCACCATAGCCCTAGACAGGACTCAATGCTGTCAACCAAAGTAGACAGATGATCCCTCCATGTTTAGCAAATGATCACACAGACTAAAGGCAAACATGGCCCGAAAGGGAGGGGCAGTCGAGTGAGCCTGACCAGGAAGACTTTACTACAGACTAGGAATACTTTGCATCTGTTTCTACAGACATTAAAAACATGGATGCTATTTAAGGAATTATTAAAAGTTCCTTTCTCCTTAAGGGTAATAACAAACTCGAAATTAAAATTAGCTTTAAACTTTAAAAATGGTTACTTGGGGGAGGGGAGTGGAAAAGGAAAGCCTGTGTTTTTTCTAATGCTTTTTGTTCCCCACAAGAAAAAATAATACCCCTAGGAAAAAACAGTACTATTTTTTTTTTTTTTTTATTCTGAGAAGCAGTAATTCTACTGGATCTTATAATTGAGTATCTTTTTGTCATGAAGTTTTAATGATTGAGTCACCAGAACAGAGGTCTTTGGTATACGTCGTTGAGTTGAAATAATTGGATATTCTGGGAATACAATCATAGAAGGAAGAACTATTTTTTCTGGAAAGTCATAATGCAAATTTCCACCAATTATGCACATCCTATTTGGCTTGACCCTACAACTCCAAAGTCACATTCCTAGATTGTCGCAAGTTCCCAGGTCTCATGGACACTGCATTCTGTCCCACCAAGTATAACAGAAAGAAAATGTGTCTTCTATGAACATGGATAGTAGAAATTAGCAGCAAATGCCCATTAAGTAAATGGAAAGACATGTTTTACCTAGGTGATCTGAATATTTTTTAAAGATTTTATTTATTTATTTGACAGACAGAGGTTACATGTAGGCAGAGAGAGAGGAGGAAGCAGGCTCCCTGCTGAGCAAAGAGCCCGATGCAGGGCTAGATCCGAGGACCCCGGGATCATGATCCGAGCTGAAGGCAGAGGCCTTAACCCACTGAGCCACTCAGGTGCCCCTGATCTGAATATTTTTAAATGTTTTTACACATTCCATCAAACATTTGTTCTCTAGAATATGGAGCTACTGCATTACCATGAACTAATGTATTGTTTCCAGATAATATGGAAGTCTTGGATTTTTAAAACTTAGCCCTGTGGATAATAAGAAACAAAGGTAGAAATAATCTGTTCCAAATACTGCCTCCTCAGAAGAAGAGGCAAGAACTCAGGTATGGACAGCTCCAAATCATCAACAAATTAGACCAGTGACCTTCTCATGATTTTTGTTGCTACTGCTGCTGCTGTTGTCCTTTCTTGAGCTGGAAATATATTAATTCAAAGAAACCTGTAGTGGGGATCCACCACACAACAAAGAAAGCAGAGCTGCTCTGGATAAAGCAGATCTGGGTCAACAGGCCTGCTTTAGGCAGCTAAGGTCACACACTCTACTCACAGGATGAAGTTCTACTCTAAATCAGATGGCATCACACAGATTGGTCACAGAGTCTCTTTCTGATCCATCTATCTCTCCATATTATCTATCTTTCCGAAAAGGGAACAACGTTTCCATTAACCTTTATTGCTAGTACAGATAATGACCGTTCCTTTGGTTATGACTATAGACTTGTCAAAACACAAATGTCCTTGCAAGGGTAATTAATTCAATCCATCATAGATTATTAACACACTAAAATAAATTACTTTTCACAACCCTTCCTTATGGAATAAAAATAGATAAAACATTCTATCCTGAAATATTATAGGAGAAGCTTTGACTATTTAAATCAAACTTCTGCTTCATCAAATTTCTCTAAGATGCAGGTCAGTTGTATTTTAGTATAATTTTAATTACATTTTATTATAAAATAACAGGTACAGAATCCTGGATTTGGAAGCTCTACAGAATCAGGGAAGTGGTCAGAGATGACAACAGGAACGCCAGATGACCAATCTCTAGGGTAGCATGCAAGTCTTGGCACTTGGAATGTCACCAATCAGTTAAGAAGCTGGTGGGGAAACAATTCTCCACAGGTCTTTTGTGATTCTACACATCCTGTGAAAGGCTGTTGACAGCTTTTGTTCTCAACGATCTTTTCCAAGTTTCATATGGAAAACAGACTTAGAAGAAAGAGACATTGTCTCTTTCCAGGGTAGAGGGATATACATTTCTCTGCTAGGTTATTCAAAATGATGTCTCCTTTTGAGGAAAGGGTAAAGCAGGTTTGCCAGCTCTCCCACCCTACCCATGTTGTGTTTCCTGTGCTAGGTCAGGAGTAATACAGTTCTTTGTCTCTGGCCCAGGAGTCTTGTATGTTCTTCCACCATCTATAAAATTATGGCAGGCTAAATTGTTAGCGTCTAGTGTAAAATCTCACCCCCTTTTACAATCTTCACAGCAGTGTATTATACAGAAAAGGTCAGGAACTGAAAGTATTTCTCCCAATAATTAGTGCAATGGGGCCTCTACTGGCCAAGAATGGACATGAAAATTCTACTAAAGCTCAGTTGAACAGAAGGAAAAAAATGAGTTCTCACGAGTTACTGGAAAAGAGAAGAGAATAAAGAGACAAACAACCATTCACAAAAAGGGGTTCCTTGTGTCTTGGACATGATTATTAGCCTTGAGACCATCAGGCCTATCTCTGTTGTGTTCCTTAGTCCTGTTTCTGTAGGTTAGCACAAAGAAACCCAAACGCACAACATTCTTCACTGCCTTTGTTCTAATACCTGTAGAATTCTCCTGTCTCCCCTGTTTCTCCCCACACAAAGTCCTTATCCTCCTTCCTGATTTCTGTTGTTCCCCAGCATTCATGACCATAGGGCTGTATTGTGCATGTTCTGTAGGACCTCCTTGTTTGAGTTCTTCCACTAGAATATAAGCTCCAAAATGGTAGAGACTTTTGTCTGTTCTGTTCCCTTTATTAATCTTTATTTCTGGAATAGAGCCTAGCATTCATAAGTAATAAACAAACATTTATCAGGATAAATTAGTAGGCGAACAGAGGAACAAGAGTGGGGGATTTTGGTTAAGCATCTCCATTGTTTTCGAGACTTATTTCCTTTGGGCCTTCCCTCCCAGACCCACTTCTTAAAAGATGTTTTTAATCTGGACCCTTAAATGCCTAATATGGCAGGTTTTCCAACTTATCTAAAGAGAAAAATATATTCAGATTTAAAAGGGAAACATAAATATGGAATGCTTATTTGGGGTGTATAAATTTGAAGCTGGTGATCAGACAACCTTGGCTGGGTGACAGTGCATAGAAAGAAAAAAAATGACTTGGTCATCAGAAAGGATGAATTACCCAACTTCTGCATAAACATGGATGGGCCTGGAGGAGATTATGCTGAGTGAAATAAGTCAAGAAGAGAAGGCCCATTATCATATGGTTTCACTTACTTGTGGAACATAAGGAATAACATGGAGGACATTAGTAGAAGGAAAGGAAAAGTCTGGGGAAAACCAGAGGGGGAGACGAACCATGAGAGACCATGGACTCAGAGTAATAAACTGGGGTTTTAGAGGGGAGAAGGGTGGGGGTTAAGCCTGGTGGTGGGTATTAAGGAGGGCATGGATTGCATGGAGCACTGAGTGTTATACATAAATAATGATTCTTAGAACACTGTATCAAAAACTAACCATGTATTTTATGGTGAATAACATAACAATAAAAAATAGAAAGAAAAAAATGTGTTTCACAGCTGTCTGAAATGGAAGAAATTTATGAGGGATTAATATTAATAAATTGTGGTGTTCACCCCCCATAAATAAAACTACATCATCATTAGCAAATGATTGTTTTGTCTTTGTCCACATGGTTCAGTTGCATTTAGTAATTCATAAATAAATAAATATGTATATATATATATATGTATATATACCTATATATACACACACATATACACACATATAGATATATAAACATATATACACAGGTATAAATATGTATTTTTTAAGGTTTACTTGTTTTAGGGAGAGAGAGAGGAAGTTCAAGGGGCAGGGGCAAATGGAAAGGGATAGAGAGAATCTGAAGCAGACTCCTTGCTGAGCGAGGAGCCCAATGTTGAGTTTAATCTCATGGCCCTGAGATCACAACCTGAGCCAAAACCAAGAGTCAGATACTTAACCAAATGTGCCACATGGTGCCCCTATAAATATGTATATTTAAAATATGTATACTTTTTTTTTTCCAGTGATGATAAGAATAAAAAAAAAAAAAAAAAAAAAAAACTTGGATTTAATTACTCTAGAAGGACCACTGTGCAAAATTAGAGGAACAAGAATTTTAGTTTTTTTTTAATGTGTAGGAAGAAATATAACCTGGTCTATTTTGTATAAATATTACACTTTTAGTTGTTATAGAATTTTAAGATATGTCATTGAGATTTACTGTTCTAAGAATAAGTTACCTTTTTTTTCAAAAAGTTAATATTCACATTGTGACATACAAATAAATTTTCACTGTCAGGCGGTTCAAGTTGGATTTTTAAACCATTTTCTGCATTAATTGAAAGGACCATGTGTTTCTTTTCTCTTTTCTTATTGATTTGTTCTATCACATTGATTGATTTGCGAATGTTGAACCATCCTTGTAACCCAGGAATAAATCACACCTGGTCATGGTGGAATGTCTTTTTAATGTGCTGTTGGAAGCTATTAGCTAGGATTTGGATGAGAATCTCAGCATCAAAATTCATCAGGGATATTCATCTGAAATTCTCCTTTTTGGTGGGGTCTTTGCTTGGTTTGGGGATCAGGGTAATGCTGGCTTCATAAAAAGAGTCTGGGAGTTTTCCTTCTGATTCAATTTTCTGAAACAGCTTCAGGAGAATAGGTGTTATTTCTTCTTTGAAAGTTTGGTAGAATTCCCCAGGGAATTCGTCAGGTCCTGGGCTTTCGTTTTTTGCGAGGTTTTTGATCACTACTCCAATCTTGTTACTAGATATTGGTCCATTCAGGTTGTCAATTTCTCCCTGATTCAGTTTTGGAAGTTTATAGTTTTCCAGGAATGCATCCATTTCATCTAGGTTGGTGAACATATTGGCATATAACTGTTGATAATAATTTCTGATAGTTTCTATTTCCTTGGTGTTAGCTGTGATCTCTCCCTTTTCATTCATAATTTTATGAATTTGGGACTTCTCTCTTTTCTTTTGGATTAGTTTGGACAATGGTTTGTTGATCTTATTGATTCTTTCAAAAAACCAGCTTCTAGTTTCATAGATGTGTTCTACTGTATTTCTAGTTTCTATCTCATTGACCTCTGCTCTAATCCTGATTATTTCCCTTCTTGTGTCTGGAGTTGGCTTAATTTGGTGTTGATTCTCCTGTTCTTTAAGGTGCAAAGACTGCTGGTGTTTTATGGATTTTTCCATTTTTTTCAGGGAAGCTGGGATGGCTATGCATTTCCCTCTTAGGACCGTCTTTGTTGTATCCCATAGGTTTGGACCAAAGTGTCTTCATTCTCACTGGTTTCCATGAATTGTTTAAGTTCTTCTTGGATTTCCTGGTTGATCCAAGCATTCTTAAGCAAGGTGGTCTTTAGCTTCCAGATGTTTGAATTCCTTCTGAACTTTTTCTTGTGTTTGAGCTCCAGTTTCAAAGTATCGTGATCTGAGAATATTCAGGGAATAATCTCAATTTTTGGTATCA
>JAHRIG010008872.1:0-15022 GCA_020311275.1 Eira barbara | reverse complement strand
TTAGAATAAGATTTAAGTAGAATAAATTTTTCTTTTTAGATGATTTCTCTAAGTAAGGAATTCAGTTCTAGGATTTTTTTCTTAAATCTTACTTCCATAATTTCTCAAAGGTCAGTACATCTGTTATACTGTGTCTATCGATTGTCATACTTTTTTGCCTTTTGGGTAACCAGATGAGAGGTGGAGTCTGTGTGACCTGCAAGTAAAGATTTAAATGTTTAAAGTACAAAATATGTTGGTGTTGATAATGGAGCCAGAGAGACTTACATGTCATGTCCATTGGTGATTTTCAGCTTAGGTGCGAAGTAGGAGTTATACCAACACTGGAGGATGAGATTTTTAATTATCGGTTGGGAAGGAGTCAAGAAAAAGATGGAGAAATATTGGTATAAAAAAAGGCAGTGGATCATATTTAAACTCCCACCTGTTACTCTGATGCAAAAATCGAGGCATAGAATCCAGTGGTTTTTAAGTTTCTTAAAACATCTTCCTATTCCGCACAGCTTGTTGTGGGAGCTTCCAATGTCTGCTCTTTCCTTCTGTGGACATATGTTCTCTGAAACAGACATATTGCACCTACTTTCCATTGGGGGACTTAGCTTTGTCATGGTCAGCATTACAGATGCTGCTAACATTGGTTAACCCATATGAGCAACTAGGAAATCATACTGAAACCATGTCTTCCAATGAGTCGCAACAGCCTGCTTTCCATCTTATGACAGAGGATACTGAAAAATGTGCAGTGAGGCTATACTCCTCATTTTGTTCTTTTTTAAAAAAAAATAATTTATTTTAATAAGCATATAATGTATTTTTATCCCCAGGGGTACAGTTCTGTGAATCGCCAGGTTTGCACATTTCATAGCACATACCCTCCCCAATGTCCATATCCCCACCACCCTCTCCCATCCACCCTCCCCCCATCAACCCTCAGTCTGTTTTTTTTTTTTTTTTTATTCTTTTATGGTTTGTCTCCATCCCAATCCAAACTTGTTTCATTTTTTCTTTTCCCGCCCACCGAAGCCCCCCACATTGCATCTCTACTTCCGGATGTCAGGGAGATCACATGATAGTTGTCTTTCTCCGATTGACTTATTTCACTAAGCATAATACCCTCTAGTTCCATCCACGTCATCACAAATGGCAAGATTTCATTTCTTTTGATGACTGCATAGTATTCCATTGTGTATATATACCACATCTTCTTTATCCATTCATCTGTTGATGGACATCTAGGTTCCTTCCACAGTTTGGCTATTGTGGACATTGCTGCTATAAACATTCGGGTGCACGTGCCCCTTTGGAGCACCACGTTTGTATCTTTAGGATATATACCCAGTAGTGCAATCGCTGGGTCATCGTGTAGCTCTATTTTCAGTTTTTGAGGAACCTCCACACTGTTTTCCAGAGTGGTTGCACCAGCTTGCATTCCCAACAACAGTGTAGGAGGGTTCGACTCTCTCCACATCCTCACCAGCATCTGTCATTTCTTGACTTGTTAATTTTAGCCATTCTGACTGGTGTGAGGTGGTATCTCATTGTGGTTTTGATTTGTATTTCCCTGATGCCGAGTGATGTGGAGCACTTTTTCATGTGTCTGTTGGCCATCTGGATGTCTTCTTTGCAGAAATGTCTGTTCGTGTCCTCTGCCCATTTCCTGATTGGAATATTTGTTCTTTGGGTGTTGAGTTTAATAAATCCTTTATAGAATTATAATACTAGCCCTTTATCTGTTATGTCGTTTGCAAACATCTTCTTCCATGCTCTCAGTTGTCTTTTGGTTTTGTTAACTGTTTCCTTTGCTGTGCAAAAGCTTTTGATCTTGATGAAATCACAATCATTCATTTTTGCCCTTGCTTCCCTTGCCTTTGGCAATGTTCCTAGGAAGAAGTTGCTGCAGTTGAGGTCAAATAGGTTGCTGCCTGAATTCTCCTCAATGATTTTGAAGGATTCCTTTCTCACATTGAGGTCCTTCATCCATTTTGAGCCTATTTTCGTGTGTGGTGTAAGGAAATAGTCAATTTCATTTTTCTGCATGTCGCTGTCCAATTTTCCCAGCACCGTTTGTCGAAGAGGCTGTCTTTTTTCCATTGGACATTCCTTCCTGCTTTGTTGAAGATTAGTTGACCATAGAGTTGAGGGTTTATTTCTGGGCACTCTATTCTGTTCCATTGATCTATAAGTCTGTTTTTGTGCCTGTACCATACTGTCTTGATGATGACAGCTTTGTAATAGACCTTGAAGTCAGGAATTGTGATGCCACCGACTTTGGCTTTCTTTTTCAATATTCCTTTGGCTATTCGAGGTCTTTTATGGTTCCATATGAATTTTAGGATTATTTGTTCTATTTCTTTTTAAAAAATGGATGGGATTTTGATAGGGATTGCATTAAATGTATAGATTGCTTTAGGTTGCATAGACATTTTCTCAATATTTGTTCTTCCAATCCATGAGCATGGAACATTTTTCCATTTCTTTGTGTCTTCCTCAATTTCTTTCATGAGTACTTTATAGTTTTCTGAGTATAGATTCTTTGCCTCTTTGGTTAGATTTATTCCTAGGTATCTTATGGTTTTGGGTGCAATTGTAAATGGGACTGACTCCTCAATTTCTCTTTCTTCTGTCTTGTTGTTAGGGTAAAGAAATGCAACTGATTTCTGTGCATTGACTTTATATCCTGAAACTTTACTGAATTCCTGTACAAGTTCTAGCAGTTTTGGAGTGGAGCCTTTTGGGTTTTCCACATAGAGTATCATATCATCTTCGAAGAGCAATAGTTTGACTTCTTCTTTTTGATACCGGTTGAGACCTGATTCATGACCCAGGATGTGGTCTATTCTGGAAAATGTTCCATGTGCACTAGAAAAGAATGTATATTCTGTTGCTTTGCGATGGAATGATCTGAATATATCTGTGACATCCATCTGGTCCAGTGTGTCATCTAAGTCCTTTATTTCCTTGTTGACCTTTTGCTTAGATGATCTGTCCATTTCAGTGAGGGGAGTGTTAAAGTCCCCTACTATTATTTTATTACTGTCAATGTATTTCTTTGATTTTGTTATTAATTGGTTTATATAGTTGGTTGCTCCCATGTTAGGGGCATAGATATTTAAGATTGTTAGGTCTTCTTGTTGGACAGACCCTTTGCATATGATATAGGGTCCTTCCTCATCTCTTATTATAGTCTTTGGCTTAAAATCTAATTGATCTGATATAAGGATTGCCACCCCAGCTTTCTTCTGATGTCCATTAGCATGGAACATTGTTTTCCACCCCCTCACTTTAAATCTGGAGGTGTCTTCGGATCTAAGATGAGTCTCTTGTAGGCAACAGATTGATGGGTTTTGTTTTTTTTTTATCCATTCTGATACCCTGTGTCTTTTGACTAGGGCATTTAGCCCATTAACATTCAGGGTAACTATCAAGAGATATGAATTTAGTGACATGGTATTGCCTGTAAGTTGACTGTTATTGTATATTGACTCTGTTTCTTTCCGATCTACTACTTTTAGGGTCTCTCTTTGCTTAGAGGACCCCTTTCAATATTTCCTGTAGAGCTGGTTTGGTGTTTGCAAATTCTTTCAGCTTTTGTTTGTCCTGGAAGCTCTTTATCTCTCCTTCTATTTTCAATGGTAGCCTAGCTGGATATAGTATTCCTGGCTGCATGATTTTCTGGTTTAGTGCTCTGAATATATCATGCCAGTTCTTTCTGGCCTGCCAGGTCTCTGTGGATAGGTCTGCTGCCAATCTAATGTTTTTACCCTTGTATGTTATGGACTTCTTTTCCCAGGCTTCTTTCAGGATTTCCTCTTTTCGCTAAGACTTGTAAATTTTACTATCAGGTGACGAGGTGTGGACCTATTTTTATTGATTTTGATTGGCGTTCTTAGCATCTCCTGGATTTTGATGTTTTTCCCTTTGCCATTGTAGGGAAATTCTCCCCAATAATTCACTCCAATATACCTTCTGCTCCCCTCTCTCTTTCTTCTTCTCCTGGAATCCCAATTATTCTAATGTTGTGTCATCTTATGGTGTTGCTTATCTCTCGAATTCTCTCCTCATGGTCCAGTAGTTGTTTGTCTCTCTTTTGCTCAGCTTCTTTATTCTCTGTCATTTGGTCTTCTATGTCACTAATTCTTTCTTCTGCCTAATTTATCCTAGCAGTAAGAGCTTCCATTTTTGGTTGCACCTCATTAATAGCTTTTTTGATTTCAACTTGGTTAGATATTAGTTCTTTTATTTCTCCAGAAAGGGCTTTTATCTCTCCGGAGAGGTTTTCTCTAATATCTTCTATGCCTTTTTCGATCCCGGCTAGAACATTGAGAATCGTCATTCTGAACTCTAGATCTGTCATATTACCAATGTCCGTATTGTTTAGATCCCCAGCCTTCAGTACTGCCTCTTGTTCTTTTTTTTTTTTTTTTTTTTTTTTTTTTTTTTTTTTTTTTTTTTTTTTGTGGTGAGTTTTTCTGCCTCGTCACTTTGTCCAGATAAGATTTGCTTTCTCCTCCTCTAGAATTTTGCTGTTCTTGGTGAGTGAAGTTGGTCTTGTCTGGCTTTCCTGTTGCTCTTCTGGGGGAGGAGCCTGTTGTAGTGATTCTCAAGTGTCTTTGCCCCAGGCGGAATTACACCACCCTTACCAGGGGCCAGGCTAAGTAATCCACTCAGATTTGCTTTTGGGAGCTTTTGTTCCCTGAGCCCTTTCTGTAGAGTTCCAGAGGCCAGGAATGAAAATGGCGGCCTCCCAGTCTCCGGCCCAGATAAGCCGAGAGCTCAGGGTCCCGCTCCTCAGTGCGCTGTCAGAGAAAAGCGCCCAACCGCTTGCCTCCCTGTCCTGTGTTCGCACCTGGGGAAAAGCATTCAATTGCTGGCACTTGGGGAAAAGCGCCTGGTCGCTTCTGTCTCCGTGGCCTCCGTCCATGCTCCAAGCCCTCCCATCCTGCGACTGGCACAAGGTAACCTCGGACTGAGAGTTCACTCCTCGGCTTTGTCGCTGTAGCAGCTTCCCTGCTCTAATACCCATGAGCTCTGTGGCACTCAGACACCCCCAGTCCTTCTGTGACCCTGCGGGACCTGGGGTTACAATGACCCTGCCTGGGCTTCCCCCCGGTTTAGCCTCTGGAGCGATGTCCCTCCGTGGAGCAGACTTTTAAAAGTCCCGATTTTGTGCACTGTTGCTCCGCCACTTGCCGGAGCCGGCCCCTCCCGCCGCGGTCTGTTTTACCGTCGCTTTGGATTCACTTCTCCACACGTCCTACCTTTCAGAAAGTGATCGATTTTCAGTTTCTAGAATTGTTGCTCTTCTTCTCTTCAATTTCCCGATGGGTTTGTAGGTGTTCGCAATGGTTAGCTAAGCTATCTAGCTGATCTCCTGTTACCTGATGTCATCTCAGCCTGCTTCTCCTCTGCCATCTTGACTCCTCCACCCAGTAAAATATTTTTTAATTCTTCCCTGTAGTTGGGGAGGGGAGATAGTGATCCAGGGGTGTGGGTAGAGTGGGGGCAGGCTATGCGCTGGTGCTGGTCCAGGCTTCAAGGGACATGCCCTTGAGAACCATGATGTTTCATTACAATTTGGCATTATATCTGCAAGATACTCTGATCATGACAGTTAACATGACACCATTAGATATAACTTTATTCAGCAGGTAAAATGAAATAAAACTGAGGGGTACTACAACAGGTTCAGCAGTCTTGTAGGACAGATTCATATTTGGAGAGAGACGCTAAGAGTCAAAATATGGTGTCTTCTTAGCCAAGGTAACTTCAAATGAAATTCCAATATAGATCGTACTTTTAGTGAACATTCCCTAAGGAAGAACAAAATTCTGAGACCTGCATTACTTGATTAGGTTACTCTAAGAACATTTCTGAAAATAATCAATAGTTTTTTTTTTTAAAACAAGTTTTGGAAATATAGTCATTTTGCTTCTAAATTTCAGGCACTGTAAATAATTTGGAGGTGCAGTATTAAACATTGCCCTACTCGAAATCCTGAAGTTGTTCAGATGTGAGGAATTGTTCTATAAAATCAAAAACCAAGGAGAAGAATTACTGTATTAGAAATGGGCATGAGGAGGGGCGCCTGGGTGGCTCAGTGGGTTAAAGCCTCTGCCTTTGGCTCAGGTCATGATCCCGGGGTCCTGGGATTAAGCCCTGAATCGGGCTCTCTGCTTGGCAGGGAGCCTGCTTCCTCCTCTCTCTCTGCCTGCCTCTCTGCTTACTTGTGATCTCTCTCTGTCAAATAAATAAATAAATGATCTTTTTAAAAAAAGATTGATACACTTCACAAATTTAAAATTAAATACTATACCAAATAAAAGACTTGTCTTAAAAAAAAGAAAGAAAGAAATGGGCATGGGATCCATATTTATAACTAAAATATCAACTTGATGGATTCCCATTCAAAGAAGTGACTGTGTTTTGTTTTAAAATATTCGATATTTTGATCTAGTCTCTTTACAGCTGTAACTTTGGGCAAGTTACACACGTCTAGAATCTCTTTTCCCATGGAAACTAAGAAAATAAGCATGTCATAACCCTCTGTGGATGAAAAGCCACAGTAAGCACTAATCCTATAGCAACTTTCCTTCCTTTAATTACCTCTGGGTGTAACCACATGATGTTTGTGTTTCTCTAATTATATTTTAATGAATTATTTATTTATTTATTTGACAAAGAGAGAGAAAGCATGAGTAGCCAGAGTAGCAGACAGAGAGAAGGGGAGGCAGGCTCCCCCTTCAGCAGAAAGCCTGATGTGGGGCTTCATCCCAAGACCCTGGGGTCATGACTGGATCCAATGACAGACACTTAACTGACTGAGCCACTCAGGTGCCCAATAATTATGTTTTAATTGTTATTCCACTTTCTTCAACATATAAAAGTCCTGATGAAGATATTTGCCCAAGCCCACAATTTTTCTTCCTTCAATTACTGAAATAAAAGTCCGTGGGGCTGGAACATATGTTTGATTTCTTGAGGATTTTTCCCCTAATTTTATCAAGATAGATTGGGAAGAAAAGGATGACAAAACAATTTTGAAATCCCAGCTGGGAGACACCATGAAGACTAATGACACATACTTGAAATTCAGCTGGCTGACCCAGACTGGAGCATCAAGGGATGAAGAACACAAATGCATTGTCAACCATGAGAGTGATAGAAGAAAAATTGATCAAAGGATTCTTTTTCCTTCTATATACAAAGGTATGTGCATATAAACATGAATATAACCTCCCAGACCTCTTTGTTTCAAAGGAATGACCCTCCATTTTCTGTCAGGTATTAATGAAAACAAGCAAATAGAAATTTTTCTCTAATATTGTTCCATTTATGTTAATAAATGTCATGCTATTTCCCAATAAAATTCAAATAGTATGGGCTTTGGGGGCACCTGGGTGGCTCCTTATTCAGCTTAGGTCATGATATCAGGCTCTTGAGATCAAGGTGTGGCATTGGGCTCCATGCTCAGCATGGAGTCTGCTTGAGTTTTCTTCCATCTGTCTCTTTCCCCTGTGCTCATTCTCTCTCTTTCTCTCTCTCTCTCAAAATAAATAATAAATATTAAAAAAAAAATAGCGTGGCCTATGGAACATACAGAGAAAAAAAAAAGACAAATTCACTTACCTTTTCTCATGTCAGTTTGATCATCATAAATATTAATGTCATGGTGATGTTTTTTATAGTCATTTCATGGATCAAATGAAACAATACACATGAGAGCACCTAGCAACTTCACACAAAAGAAATGTTCAGTGTCCACTTTTGATGATTTTACTTGATCAAGAAATAAGAGCCTAGCAAGTATCTTTCAAGAATGTACTTCTCAGCATCACAGTCCTTCTTACTTCATTCTTGCTCTACTCAAAGTGTAACCCATAAACAATGAGTTATAGGGGACAAAATGTTCATTTGATGGAGCCAAATCGCAGCTCAACCAGAGATAGTAATTTGGCTACTGAGGTTTTAGTATTAATGAGGGAACAGAAGGCAAGCTGAGGACATAGCAGAAGCTGACACCCTGCAGTAAAGATTTGATGAGGCTTACGTGTTTAAAAGTTCTTACATTCTACACAATGAATGTATTTTTTTACTATTAGTAGACCTGCTCAGCAAACATTATTGCAGTCCTAGTGAATGCCGGGCCTGGAAGGATTCAGGATCAACTACTCTCCCAAGAAGGATCACTGCAGTGATGCAAATGTACTTTTCATAATCACTCAGGCTATCTATGATTCATGCATGATTCGAGCATGGTGTCCCAAAGGAGCTCCATTGGTGTAGGCACTGGTCATATTCATACAGTATCAGCAGACAGAAGAATGTGCTCTGGCCCCGCTGTGACCCAGTAATTCACTAGACTCAGTCAAGTGCTGGCATTAACAGTACAGAACAAGGCCACAGAGGGCCCATAAAGAAGGAATCAGTTTGTGCTTTTCTCTGCGATTCACAAGCACCTTTTAAGCAGTGGGGAACAAGCACATAACAATAACTGTGAAGAGTTTTCTATATACAAGTTGAAATTTCTGAAGTAAAACTTTGTCTTCTTGGAGCGTTGAAAAAACAAAAACAAAAATAAAAACAGAAAAACTCACATACCCAAAATGACAACACTTAGTTTAAGGTTGCAAGTCACTAAACCAGGACTTAATACTTAACCCAAGTGTAATTTTAGCCCCCCCCAATAGTAACATTTACCCAGTCAACATGAGAATTTCCTGGTCAGTACCAAGAATTTTCCTGATGACCCCTTCCATTCCTCTCAGGACGCTGACCTTACCTAAAGCAATGAATTCTCTGTTAAGAATTTTCCTTTATCTTCTCCCTGTCTGAGTTCTCATCTCCTTCCAAGATGGGATGCTGTGTGATTCATTGACTGAATAATAGCACCATTAGATCTTTAACATTTATGTAGTTGAATTTTTGTTCTTTTTTTTTAAGATTTTATGTATTTATTTGACAGAGAGAGAGAGAGAGAGGTCACAATAGGCAGAGAGGCAGACAGAGGGAAGCGGGGACAGGCTCCCTGCTGAGCAGAGAGCCCAACGCGGGGCTGGATCTCAGGACCCAGAGATCATGACCTGAGCTGAAGGCAGAGGCTTAACCTACTGAGCCACCCACGTGCCCCACATTTTTGCTCTTTAACAGGTTTTACAGCAGTGATGGACTCCCAGGGGCATTTAGAGACAAAGCAAAACACAGAGGTGGTAACTGTGAGCCCTTTGATTTCAGGATCTTTCTCACTTGTTCCAAGGGCAGTGGGTGAGATTTTTTTGGTTGTAATCTCCATTCTCTTGGTGTTCAAACTTCTAATCTAATTGGTTTTGCTTTACAGGCCAGGTCAGTTTGGGCTGGCAGAGTGCTATGCCAGTGTTAAGTTAAGCTGGCATGTTTCTCTGGAGCACTATTGAGCTGGTATGTTTGCCCAGTATCCAACTTAACTGGCAGAAGGATCAGCCCACGGCCAAAGCCCCTAGCCTTTCAGACCAAGTTCCCCAGGTGGAAACCTCAGCAAGTTTCCAGAATTGTTGGTGGTGCAGAGTCTTCCTGTGGCCAGAACTCAGTAACATCTCTTACTGTCCATACACTAGCATGCACATAATTGTTAGTCTTGAGTGTACATAAAGGCTACTGCGACCAGAGGAAGGAGGAAAAAGCCACAAAAATTGGTGGGCATGACTCAAGCATTTAGAGGCTGTAAGAACATTTGCTACCTCAAGAACACTTCTTAGCAAAAGTTGATCAGGAAATGGGTTGGATCAGCAGTAGGTTACCCATCAACCTCAAGAAAACTTCATACAAGGAACTACCCTGTAAAACAGAAAATCCTCAATTCTAGACAGTGTTAGGTGTTAGTTTGGCTCTGAGAAACACAAAATCTTAGCTCATGGGTTTGTTAAATTCTACAGAGAGTAGCTCACCATTTTCTGAAATACCCGTTTATTTTTCTTTTTTAAATTTTTATTTATTATTTTTTTCTGACACATCCGTTTATTTCCACCTAAGATCTATAGTCCCAGATTACAGATATATAGAAAAATTATAAAATCTTTATTTTTAAAAGTTTTATGTATTTGACAGAGAGATAAAACAAGAGAGGGAAAAGCAGACTTCCTGCTGAGCAGAGAGCCTGATGCAGGGCTCGATCCCAGCACCTCGGGATCAGGACCTTAGCTGAATGCAGTTGCTTAACTGACTGAGCCACGGTGGGGAGTCCAAAATTGCAAAATCTTTCTTCTGTTTGTTGTTAGCGTAAAGAAATGCGACTGATTTCTGTGCATTGAGTTTATATCCTGACACTTTACTGAATTCCTGTACAAATTCTAGCAGTTTTGGAGTGGAGCCTTTTGGGTTTTCCACATATAGTATCATATCATCTGCAACGAGTGATAGTTTGACTTCTTCTTTACCGATTTGGATGCCTTTAATTTCTTTTTGTTGTCCGATTACTGAGGCTAGGACTTCTAGTACTATTTTGAACAGCAGTGGTCATAACGGACATCCTTGCTGTGTTCTTGACCTTAGCGGAAAAGCTTTCGGTTTTTCTCCATTGAGAATGATATTTGCAGTGGGTTTTTAATAGATGGCTTTGATAATATTGAGGTATGTGCCCTCTATCCCTACACTTTGAAGAGTTTTAATCAGGAAGGGATGCTACACTTTGTCAAATGCTTTTTCAGCAACTATTGAGAGTATCATATGGTTCTTAGTCTTTCTTTTATTAAGGTATTGTATCACATTGATGGATGTGCGGATGTTGAACCAACCTTGCAGTCCTGGAATAAATCCCACATGGTCGCGGTGAATAATCCTTTTAATGTACTGTTGGATCCTATTGGCCAGTATTTTGGTGAGAATTTTCGCATCTCTGTTCATCAAGGATATTGGTCTATAATTCTCTTTTTTGATGAGATCCTTGTCTGGTTTGGGGATCAAGGTGATGCTGGCCTCATAGAATGAGTTTTCAAGTTTTCCTTCCATTTCTATTTTTTGGAACAGTTTCAGGAGAATAAGAATTAATTCTTCTTTAAGTGTTTGGTAGAATTCCCCTGGGAAACCGTCTGGTCCTGGACTTCTGTTTGTTTGGATATTTTTGACGACCGTTTCAATCTCCTTACTGGTTATGGGTCTGTTCAGGCTTTCTATTTCTTCTGGGTTCAGTTGTGGTAGTTTATATGTCTCTAGAAATGTATCAATTTTTCCAGATTGTCGAATTCTTTGTCATAGAGTTGTTCATAGTATGTTCTTATATCTTTTGTATTTCTTTGGTGTTCGTTGTAATCTCTCCTGTTTCATTCATGATTTTATTTATTTGCGTCCTTTCTCCTTTCTTTTTGATAAGTCTGGCCAGGGGTTTGTCAATCTTATTAATTCTTTCAAAGAACCAGCTCATAGTTTTGTTGATTTGTTCTATTGTTTTTTTAGTTTCTATTTCATTGATTTCTTCTCTGATCTTTATTATTTCTCCTCTCCTGCTGGGTTTAGGCTTTCTTTGTTGTACTTTCTCCAGCTCCTTTAGGTGTAGGGTTAGGTTGTGTATTTGAGATCTTTTTTTTTTCTTGAGAAAGGCTTGTACCGCTATATATTTTCCTCTCAGGACTTCCTTTGTTGTGTCCCACAGATTTTGAACTGTTGTGTTTTCATTATCATTTGTTTCCATTAATTTTTCAATTCTTCTTTAATTTCCTGGTTGACCCATTCATTTTTTAGGAGGATGCTGTTTAGTCTCCATGTATTTGCGTTCTTTCCAAATTTCCTCTTGGAATTAAGTTCTTGCTTCAGAGCATTGTGGTCTGTAAATATGCAGAGAATGATCCCAATCTTTTGATACCAGTGGAGTCCTGATTTATGACCAAGGATGTAGTCTATTCTGGAGAATGTTCCATGTGTACTAGAGAAAAATGTATATTCTGTTGCTTTGGGATGGAATGTTTTGAATATATCTATGATGTACATCTAGTCCAGTGTGTCATTTAAGGCCTTTATTTCCTCGTTGATCTTTTGCTTAGATGATCTGTCCATTTCAGTGAGAGGAGTGTTAAAGTCCCCTGCTATTATTGTATTACTGTCTATGTATTTCTTTGATTTTGTTATTAATTGGTTTATATAGTTGGTTGCTCCCATGTTAGGGGCATAGATATTTAAGATTGTTAGGTCTTCTTGTTGGAAAGACCCTTTGAGTATGATATAGGGTCCTTCCTCATCTCTTATTATAGTCTTTGGCTTAAAATCTAATTGATCTGATATAAGGATTGCCACCCCAGCTTTCTTCTGATGTCCATTAGCATGGCACATTGTTTTCCACTCCCTCACTTTAAATCTGGAGGTGTGTTCGGGTCTAAGATGAGTTTCTTTTAGGCAGCATATTGATGGGTTTTGTTTTTTTATCCATTCTGATACCCTGTGTCTTTTGATTGGGGCATTTAGCCCATTAACATTCAGGGTAACTATCGAGAGATATGAATTTAGTGACATTGTATTGCCTGTAAGGTGACTGTTACTGTAGATTGTCTCTGTTTCTTTCTGATCTACTACTTTTAGGGTCTCTCTTTGCTTAGAGGACCCTTTTCAATATTTCCTGTAGAGCTGGTTTGGTGTTTGCAAATTCTTTCAGCTTTTGTTTGTCCTGGAAGCTCTTTATCTCTCCTTCTATTTTCAATGATAGCCTAGCCGGTTATAGTATTCTTGGCTGCATATTTTTCTCATTTAGTGCTCTGAATATATCATGGTAGTTCTTTCTGGCCTGCCAGGTCTCTGTGGATAGGTGCTGCCAATCTAATGTTTTTATCTTTGTATGTTACAGACTTCTTTTCCTGGGCTGCTTTCAGGATTTCCTCTTTGTCGCTAAGACTTGTAAATTTTACTACCAGGTGACGAGGTGTGGACCTATCTTTATTGATTTTGAGGGGCGTTCTTAGCATCTCCTGGATTTTGATGTTTGTTCCCTTTGCCATATTAGGGAAATTCTCTCCAATAATTCTCTCCAATATACCTTCTGCTCCCCTCTCTCTTTCTTCTTCCCCTGGAATCCCAATTATTCTAATGTTGTGTCGTCTTATGGTTTCGCTTATCTCTCGAATTCTCTCCTCGTGGTCCAGTAGTGTTTGTCTGTCTTTTGCTCAGCTTCTTTATTCTCTGTCATTTGGTCTTCTATGTCACTAATTCTTTCTTCTGCCTCATTTATCCTAGCAGTGAGAGCTTCCATTTTTGATTGCACCTCATTAATAGCTTTTTTGATTTCAACTTGGTTAGATTTTAGTTCTTTTATTTCTCCAGAAAGGGCTTTTATCTCTCTGGAGAGGGTTTCTCTAATATCTTCTATGCCTTTTTCGAACCTGGCTAGAACCTTGAGAATCGTCATTCTGAATGCTACATCTGTCATATTACCAATGTTCGTATTGATTAGGTCACCAGCCTTCAGTACGGCCTCTTGTTCCTTTTTTTGTGGTGAGTTTTTCCTCCTTGTCATTTTGTCCAGATAAGATGTGCTTTCTCCTCCCTGGAATTCTGCTGTTCTTGGTGAGTGAAGTTGGTCTTGGCTGGGTTTCTTGTTGATCTTCTGGGTGAGGGGCATGTTGTAATGATTCTCAAGTGTCTTTGCTGCAGGCAGAATTGCACCGCCCTTGCCAGAGGCCAGGCTTAGTAATCCACTTGGGTTTGCTTTCAGGAACTTTTGTTCCCTGAGCACTTTCCATAGAGTTCCGGAGGAATGAAGGAATGAAGATGGCAGCCTCCCAATCTCCGGAACGGAGGAGCCAAGAGCTTGGGGTCCCACTCCTCAGTGCGCCCTCAGAGAAAAGCGCCCAACCGCCCCGCCTCCCTGGCCTGCACTAATGCCTGGAGGAAAGCAGTCAATTGCTTGCACTTGGAGAAAATCGCCCGGTCGCTTCAGTCTCTGTGGCCTCTGGCCGCGCTCCGAGCCCACCCAGCCTGCCACCAGCACAAGGTAACCCCATGCTGAGAGCTCACTCCTCGGCTTTGTCGCTGTAGCTGGCTTCCCCGCTCTAATACCTGCGAGCTCTCTGGCACTCAGACACTCCCAGTCCCTCTGTGATCCCACGGGACTGGGGGTTATGATGACCCCGGGTGGGCTTACACCCAGCTTAGCCTCTGGAGCAATGTCCCTCTGTGGAGCAGACTTTTAAAAGTCCTGATGTTGTGCTCCATTGCTCTGCCGCTTCCCGGGAGCTGGCCCCTCCCCCCGCGGTCTATCTTCCTGTCGCTTTGGATTCACATCTCCTCAGGTCCTACCTTTCAGAAAGTGATCGATTTTCTGTTTCTAGAATTGTTGCCCTTCTTCTCTTCGATTTCCCTTGGATTTGTAGGTGTTCGCAATGGTTAGATAAGCTATCTAGCTGATCTCCTGCTACCCGATGTCATCTCAGCCTGCTACTTCTCCACCATCTTGACTCCTCCCCCAGGGTTTTACAGTTTTATGGGGACACTGTGGTGGTTGTCCTCTCAATTTTGGTTTTGTTTTTGTTTTTTTGGCTGGCTTTTTGGGGAAGGGCCTGCCATATTGTTTTTCAGGCAGTCTTGCTCGGGTTGAGTCCTCCTGCTCCCTATCAAGGGACTGGGCTCTGAGGAAACCGGTTTTAGAGGCTTTTGTTCTCTGGAGTTTTTTGTTTTGTTTTGTTCTGTTTTTGTTGTTTTTGTTTTGCTTTTTGTTTTTCCCTTGGTGTTTTTGGGGGTTCTTCAGAGGTTTAGAGGAAAGCAAACTGCACCCAGACCTCTATCTCAGAGAGAAGCCCAGTCTGTTCCTCTCTGGGTGTTCCAGAGCACATAGACTCCCCCGCTGCCACCTCCTAGCGGCAAAGTCGTCCACAGTCTCAGGAATCCCAGGAGCTCCTGTTTGTCTCAGCATCCTGGTGTTGCTAAAACCATGAGCAATATTGGTCCAGGGAGCCCGCTTCCAGTGGCAGCCTTTGCTGGGAATGTTCAGACTCTCGGCCCTTTCTGGAGACCACGGGCTATTGCCCACATGGACCTCTCCCAGGGGAGATTGTGGAGCCCAGCACATGCC
>JAHRIG010008870.1:0-14601 GCA_020311275.1 Eira barbara | reverse complement strand
TCAATTTGAAAATGGGAACATCTGTCCTTTTCTGGGCTCGTGGAATCTCAATAACCTGCGTAATTTCCCAGAGACTAAGGACAGGGGCTCTGAGAACCCGGCAGCAGGTGCTGTCAGTCTACCAGGGGGAGGTCCGTGGGCCTGGCATTGGTCCACATCTTAGTGACTTCTCCCCACTGAGGTCTGTGCTAGCCTGTCCCGGCACGCAATGGTGGTTTAGCAGTTTTGTCTTCTCTCTTCTCTGTGATGTCTCATTACTTCCCCATAAGTGACCTCTCCCCTCACATCTTCCTGCTCCAAAGAGGCAGATTTAGAAACATCACTTGTTGTCTCTTTCCGTTCCATGACATTCTTTCATTCTGGGCTTAATCCTTTAGGAAAGTATTAGTCTTTCACGGCTATTCAATAAATATTTGTAGATAAATATAATTTTTATTGACCATATATTGATTTGATCAAGTCAATTGACACTAAGGTCAGCTGCCCCCAGGTCAGAGGAAATGGTGCCCCCCTCCCTTGGATGCTCATCAAATAGTGTTGGGAATGCTCTGAAGGACATATGGCTCGTGCTTCTAGGCACAGAGTCCTGAGTATTACTGAGCAGAGAGGAGTCCAGAGTGGGTGAGGGAGGGGAAGCAGTGAGGAGATGGGGATGGCAGCTCAGTACTGGGAGAGGTACATGAGGCTGCAGTAAAGTCTGGACAGGGAGAACAGACACCTAACTGGTATCCAGTTCATAACTAATGACTGAGTATCTGAGTCTCTGTGGGTTGTACAGAGGTGGTGGGTGTGCTAGGGCTATCTTTGTACCTAGCACCTCGGAGCATGAGTGCCCATGGTTGGGACTTCTCAGGAAGTAGCCCCTTCTAGACTGAGAACCACATGGGATTTTGGGCTGGTGGATCTAGTTAGCTGTTATCTCCACCTTCTTCTCTTGGCTTCAAAAGGTGATTGGTGTGGCCAGGAGGAAAGGGACAGGGAAGGAGCGCAGTGTGTGGCTTTTACCACCCAGCTCTAGAAACACGACTCAGCTGAGCCTGAAGTCTCTGGTTTTTGTCCTTAAGGACTCTGTTCTCATTGTAGAACGAGGTGTGGGTTCCAGGCCGGGGCTGTAGAAATTGGAGGTAGATCCTGTCCCAGAAAGTGTAAGCAGACATGTTACACATTAGGGTAACAGATGCTTTCCAGAAACTACCCATTCTGTCCCTCCAGAAATACTGTCCCAACGCAGCAGGAGTGCCTGGGTCCCCAAGGCCTGGACCCCAAGCCTAGCAAGCCAAATGCCTGGTTTCTGTGTGGGCCCCACCACGTGCCCTAGCTGCAGCTGTTCCAGAGGCTCTTGTCCCTGCAGGAGCCACCGCGGGGCTGGGGGCAGGACAAGGGCATGTAGAAGGAAAAGCCTCCAAGGGACCACAGCCTGAGAGGAGAGTGTTGGGAGAACGGCCGCCTTGGTGAGTGGCTGTGGGAGGGTGCCCGCTGAGCAGGCTCCACCACGTGCCAATCCCAAGACAAGGCAGAGAGGTCAGCAGGCACATATACAAGCAGACTAAGGATGGGCTGGGAAGTCAGACATCCTGCAGACACACCTCGTTAGCTCTGCCAGGAGGAAAGTTCTCTCTTAGCTCTAAGTGAGAATAAGAGCTCCTGTCCCCCCCTGCCTTGCCAGACTGTTTGGAAGGAGCAAGTAGAGGAAAGCCCAGCACATGCTTTGGAAAGCATGAAGCCCAGCCTCCAAAGGCTCCCCAGTTGTGACAGTGTGGGCGGCTCTGGGACTCTCCTAACGCTCACACGGCCTGCACAGCTGATCCGGTGTTCAAGCTGCTCCCGCAGCCAGTCACTGATGCAGATGGACTCCTCCCAGCACTGGCGCAGGTTCCAGACCTCTCCAAGATGTTCCTTCCCCAGGTCAGCCCCTGCAGCCATCCCGTCAGGACCAAGGAGAGGTGCGAGATGAGGAATCCTGGTCACCAAGGGGACCCTGGTTGAAGTGGGCATGGCCAGTGGCTCCTCAGCAGGATCCCTAAACATCCCCACTCTTGTCCCAACTGCATTCTCTCACATGGGCACTCAGGAACACAGAGACTTTGCTTAAAGAGGAAACGGGCTGTCAAACCCGGGACAGACCACATGAAGCATGCCCCAGGGGCTGCCTCCTACACACAGTTAAGCGTGAGGGAGTTTCAAGACTATTTATTTATTTGAGAGAGAGAGACACAGAGAGAGAGAGAGAGAGAGAGAGAGAGAGCATGAGCAAGGGGGAGGGGCAGAAGGAGAGGGAGAAGCAGACTTTCCATTGAGCAGGGAGCCCCCAATGAGGGGCTCAATCCCAGGACCCTGATATCATGACCTGAGCTGAAGACAGACGCTCAACCAGCTGAGCCACCCAGGTGCCCCAAAGTATGAGCGAGTTTTAAATAGAAGTGTACAGTGACCAGTGTAACCGGTAAGGGTGAGGGAGTTCCACGTGGTTTAGAAAGATAACTGAAGTATCAGGAAACGTGTGGTGACCTGAGTGTGACTTTCTCTCCTGAGTGTGTTAGGGAAGACTTCACTCTAGCCTGATACCATTCTTCTTATGGATACTTGACAGAATTTTCTTTAATGAGGCATCAAGCCCTTCCTCCAGCCTCAGAAAGTAGGCATAAAGTAGAAGTCCGTGGATATAAACTTCTCTCCTGTGTGATTAATGACATGAACGTGAGAGCACAAGATGTGTTCCTGACTTTCCCAGTTCCCCAAACAGCACTGAAGCACTGGGCAGGGAGGCTGAAGTGGGGCACTTGGAAAGGTCCAGCACAGATAGGACCCTCCATTTTACTCCCGCTCTGTAAGCCAGGGACTACGGAAATGAAAAATGTCCCTACCCAGCTAGGAGACTCTAAATGAGATTTCATTTCACAGACTGACCTGTTTGGCTCTATGTTTTACCTGTGGGTTTGGAGTTAAACTGACACACAGACGACCCTGAGGACAGGTTACCTGATACACTCCCTTTCTGAAGCCTCATCACATCCCACTGGCTGCCACTGCCCAAGTAGCCAAGCTCCAGGAGTCTTCCGAGTTCTGGGCTACCCCTCAGAGGAGAGTGGGGCTGGGCAGGGTTGAGATCGTGAGAAGAGCTGGCTTCTAAATGGTTGCTTGGCAGTCCAGCTGGGGAAGCAGGATGGACGGTGCTGACACCTGGTCAGAAAGAAACCAGAGCAAGGAAGAGAGGATTGGAAGGTAAGGACCAGCAAGGAAGTGTGGGATTGCTAAGAGTGGACACACTAAAGGGGACATGTGTGATGTCGGAAATCCCAGTCCATTGCGGAATACCAGTTAGATGAAGACCACAGCCTAGAAGCCATAACTTTCACCTCATGTGTTTGCTGGCAAGATACACCAAGAGGTGGAGAATGGACAAAGTATCTGGAAGTCACCAGTGTACACAAAGGAAAAGTCCAGAGGCTGCACTCCTGCATTCTACTATAGTTCCTCATGATACAGTCCAGGAAAGTTCTGGAAGGAGATCTCAGTCCCAAAGTTGGAGGATATAGCACATTCCTATTCATAGATGTGCTCAATGCTAGCATCCATGAAGGGATGTGGGACCTTTCATTTAACATAGGCTGATGCTCTCATAGATCTTAGGAAATCATGGGCCTTCCCCTGAGCCAGATCATCTCTGCTTCTATGTGAAAAGAAGTCCAGGCTGTGGGAGAGACAGAGAGAGGTGGGCAGGGCTGTAGTTTAGGATATTCCTATTCAGAAGACTGCTTTCCTTCAGGGATTATCAGTATGGGCAGCATAGTAAGCAGGTAGCTTGACATAAGCAAAGAGGAAGAGGTCATCATTCCCTCCAACCAAGCCAAACCCCTCTGAGGGGATAATGCAATTGGCTACTTGTCAATTTTTATCTCCATTTGTAACTGGTTCTCAAACTTATCTACACACTACAGTCACCTTGAAAATTTAAACATACACATACTGATGCCTGGACCTCCCAGAGATTTTTGCCTTAACTGGGGATACAGCTTGGGCACTGGACGTTTCAAAACCATCCCAGGTGATTCTAATTGGCAGCAAAGTTTGAGAAGTACCCATCATGGGTCTCTCCTTCCTCAATCTGCAAAATAATAAATGTTCACTAGGATCACTGGGGGATGAAAAATGTCAGCATCTGAATTTTTATTTTTTTGAAGTAGGCTCCATGCACAGCATGGAGGCCAATGTGGGACTGATCTATGAAGAATGCCTCCATGGAAAACAATGAGTACATTCTAATCACACCCCTCACCCCGGGATGCTCACTGTCAGAGAAACAATGCGAGGACACCCACATTGCCTAGTGACACAGGTCAGGCATCCTCCAGGCAGGTGTTCCAATTTTAAAACCCCTGGCCTTCTGCTCCGTTTGACCCCAGAGAATTTGCACAGATGTCTACAGCACTAGGCAAACAGCTTTTCCCCATGACTTCCTGGGATAGCTGCTGCCTACTCTGGCCCAGAAACTTTGAGCCCCAGCTCAGAAAAGGTCAGACGCATTCCCTTCTTAAGATTTTGGCTGATGGGCTCTCAGGAGAAATGGGAGCCACAGAAGGACAGCATGTGCCTTCTGCAGGCACCTTATGACAAACCACACCGAGGGCAGCCAGCCCGTTGTGGCAAGAGTTAGGAGGCAGGGACAAGGCTTGCCTTCTTGCCATCACTGGTGTGGGGCTCTAACTGAGCACACTCCTGGCAATTAGGTTGGGGAAGGTAAATGAAATGTACCCCTCCAACTGGCTGCAGGATAGGCACTATGTACATATCAAGGGCTGCCCAGTTGTTCGTAAATCCATGAATGAATGACCATGTAATGTCAAAAGAATCTTGTAGGATCCTGAAGCATCCTGAGTTGTTGCAGAGGCTCGCCCTGAAGATAAAATGGGTAATGCTTCCAGGCTAGCCATGAAGTGACTTTCTTTTACTTCTGTGGTTACTATAATCATGAGAGAGACATTTTGCCTCCTTGGTACCCAGAGTGAAATGAAAGAAAGAAACAAAAATGTTTACTTAAAAAGGATATGCTGACTACTGGTCAAAATTGGTATTCTGATCAAAGTCTACTGCAGATCTCTGATTTGCCTAAAATATTTAGAACCAAGAAAATGCAGACACAATTGGTGGACCAGGAAGGCCTCTTGATTTAATCTAGGATCAGATTCCTAGAAGCCTCTGACAGTGGAAACATTTGTCCCTGAAGAAAAGTCAAACAGGCTGCTGAGTGAGAGGAGACTGCACTCCTGCTATGTTGGCTGTCCCATACCTGGATGGGCCTGGCTGGCCTCCTGGGGGGGGGCGGTTCTGGGGAGCTTGCAAGCTGGTGGTGTTGCTGCTGGGTTCGGTCTTAACCCCTCAAGGCACACTGGTTGCTGATGGCTTAGAAGACAGTACAGTGGAATGACTCGAATGATGGACGGAATCTACAAAACCCATGAATGAAAGAAAGTGTTTGGTTGTCGACAAAGAACTGGAATCTGGCCTTCTATTGAGCCAGCGGTACCAGGGCAGGGCCTGGCTTTCTGGGAAAGCACCAAGCACAAACACTGTGCACCGTGTTCATTTCCCTGCTTGCAGATAGCTTCTTGAGGGAGGCAAACCACCTGAGAGGTGAGAGTGGGGCCCAGACCCAGAAACCGTGAAAATGGCATTTCCAAAAGTACGAGGTGGGAGCAACAGCATCCGTGACTGCTGACAGATATCCAGGGGACACTGGTTCAAGACATGCAGTGAGCAAGACCACTGCAGGAGGGAGATGATGTCCCATTTGAAGAAGGAAGTCAGACAGACAGGCTGTGCTCATGAGACAATGGAGAAGAAGAGCCTGCCTGGATGTTCTCGCTCTTCCCACTGTACTTCCCCTTGGGTCTACCAGCTTGCAAATCCAGTGGAGACCCAGCAACACCTCCCGGAGTCAGGAGCAGAGCAAACATCCTGAGGCACTGGGGCCTGTACTTGGTGCTCTGTCCCAGGGCCACATTCAGCCTGACACACCAGGAAGGATCTATAAGGCCTGGCTAGAGAAACAGGAGGTTTCCTGAGTGACCGGGCAGCGCCTTCTTCTCTTGGTAGTGTGTGTACGCACTGGCTACATCCATGTCATAACAGGCTTCCAGCTCATCAGACAGGAAGGAGGAGCTGCTGGGAGAGCGCTGGGAGTCCAACAAGGCATGGCTGCTAGAGGGCGTGAGGGACCGGGCATCCAGCTTGGCCTGCAGGACCTCGATCACTTTCTCCTTCTCCTGCAGTTCTCTGCTGAGCCTAGTGGAGTGGAAGGAGACAATAGGTGAAGCCAAGGGCACTGACCCAAATTGTCCTGACCAAGGCACAGTGGGAAAAACACCTAAGTCAAGGGAACCATGCCTGTGAAGAACCATCAGAATAACCTATCACTGATTAGGGGCGGAGGGTAGGTGGGGTGCAGAGGGAGAAATAGGGGCAATCACCACCCAGGGCACTGGCCACAGGAGACGCTGGAAACTAGCAGAGACTCAGCCAGTCCTGTAAGGCACAGCTGCTCCAAGTGTGACCCCAAGAACTGCTGGTTACCAGTCTCCAAGAAGTAAGTACAGTAACTGAAGTTAAGCAGTGACCAATATACAACAGTCTGGCATCGCCCTTGACGACGGAGAGCAGGATGCGTGGAATCATTTGGATGATTGAGGTACAGCCCCTGTATGTGTCTGGGATGAATTAGCAATGAAAACAAAACCAAAATGCTTTGCTCTTCACCACAGGGACTCGGAGCAGCACCACATGGTCTAAAGCAGGCTTCCAACAGAGAGGGGCTTAGATTAGAGGCTACAGTTATGGATTTTGAGCCCATATTTTACTGTACATGGTAAGATTCTCTGCAGTGACTCATTGAATACTGGTTCCTGAGAGACCGTAGACTCTCAGGAGTCTGCAACACCCAAGGCTTTCCCCCACCCCTCCCAAGGAACTACATTATGGTTCTTCAATCTTTTTTTTCCCCCGGGGGAACTGGACTACTACCAAATGAGCTGCCAATGTAGCTTAGGGTAAGTCAACTCAGCATCACCGCTTCATCTTTAAACACCTGGGAAGAAAGCAGAGGAGAGCCTTGGGGGTGCCAAGGACCCCTGGAACATGGTTAGTTTACTGTTGGGACAGACTGAGTCTAGGTCACCAAGCCTGGAGCATAATTACACAATAGAAATCAACAAAATTATAGCAAAAGAGAGGCTAAAGTGTCTCATGAATAAACGAACATGTTATATATAATCAGCATTTCTCTGCCCCGATTTGTAAAGTTACAGTCACCCAAGGACCCCTTGGGCCTTGTTCCTGATTCCTTTAGCAGTTCCTATTTCAAGTTACCTGAGGGCCAGCACTTCAATTCAGCTTGATCTTTCTCACTTTTATGATCCTCTGTAAGCCAAATTTAGAAAGACATGGTAAGAAATTAAATAGATCCCACTTCCTACATTATAAATGCAAGAGCATCTGTGGGTACAGAATGATGATATCCTCTGTGTATGTCCAAGACATGCAGGAGAATTACTTGGGAAGATTGCAGATTGTATCCTCAGAGAGTAGACCAGTGGGCTCTCTTGAACTCACCAGGCAGACCTCCCCTGACCTCGTGATCAGCCTCAGGACTTCTACCCTAAATCAATGCAAAGAAGTTTGAAGCGCACTTGCTCAGCTTCTCTCTGGAATATTCCACTTTCCAAGCCTGCCACAGACTCACTCCCAGATGCATGCTCCGTGTCCCATCACAACATTCATGGAGAGCCCACTCTTGCTCTGAGAGATGACAAACCATCCTGTCCCACCTCTGCACCTGCCACCAGTGTGTGGGATGGTTGGCCCCCAAGACTGATCCCACTATCACTTAGTACTCTCAGGAAATGTTTTCTAAGTAAAGAACTCCAAAAATAACCCATGTTCCTAGCCCTTGCACTATGATATTCAGTGCCCAAACCACGTCCAAAGGGTAGGGTGCTTTAACTATACTGGAATTATATTCATGTATGACACCATGTGATTAACAAAGAGACATTGAAAGGCTAAACCATTGCCCAAAGCATATTAATGGCAGCATCCAGGCCACCACTGGGGTCTTGCAATTCTCAGATCAGGCTCTTTTCACTATATGACATCCTCCGATCTCTTCTCCCTTTCTCCCCCTTAGCACTGGATGGACACAGCCTGCTTCCCTAAAGGTCACTTGCCATGAGTGCTCCAGTTTCTGCCATTGCAATCATGACCTCTGAATCCTGTGTTTCTCCTCAGTGTTCCCCACCAACCAGTCCTGATCCTGTAATGGCCCCAGGAAATGAAATGGAACAGGACCTGTGTTAAAAGACTGTGGTGGAGGTGTGGTGGCCACCTGGGCCTGGGGCTATGGGAGTGACCAAGTGTGTGCCAAAGCCCTGTGGCCAACTTCCTGGTGCTGAGTTTGCTGGTAAGCCTCTCTGTCAGCTGGCTTCCCTGGGCAAGTTACTCTCAGAAGCTCTGCCCCAGGTAATAGTCAATGTCATTGCTCCTAAGAAGGTCCTCAAAAGATTTTACTGTATCTTTCGCATGCTGGGTGAGAAGGTAACAGATGCCTCTCCCTTCTCTTATCTTCTGGCCTAGGTAGGACAGCTCTCAGGCCTGATCCTGAATAAGGGAATCATATTTCCTAATACAGGTGAGAAGAGGAAAAAGTAAGAAGGAAAAGGAGTGAATGTGAAATTATGGGCCTTCAGTAGAAATTTCCATGAGAACATTTCAAAAGTGCTCCCCAGGCTAAATTCTGGCACACAAACTGAAGTATATAAGAATAAATTCCACTCTGATACATGATGTGTTTAGCAATTTAGTGGTTCTTACAATGTTTTGTGCATATTAGCCTTATGTCTAGGAGAATCGTAGGTCCTGTGGAGGTAAATATGGTGCTCAATTTTACATTCCTCATGGGACTAGTAGAGTGTAGATTCACAGCTGATACTCAAGAAACACTAAATGTATTTATTGAGTAGATATTCAATAGACATATTAAAAAAAATAAGTTCAGTGACTAGAATCACTTAATCCTGGGACACCTGGCTGGCTGTCTCAGTAAGAAGAGCTCATGACTCTTGATGACTGGGTCAGGAGTTCAAGCCCCATGTTGGGTGGAGACATTATGTAAAATAAATAAATACATGAACTTGGGTGGGGGGGAAAGGAATCACTAAATTCTAGATAAGATAAGTCTAGATAAGATCTTTCATGCTTTCTATTTGGAAGAACATCTGTATTATGGCAGACTGTTTTGCCAAGATGGCCATTACATTCCTGTTCCACATGTTGTTTTGCCAATGTGCCTTTGCTCCTTCTCTCATTGCCAGGTAGAGGCTGTTCTCCATCTCCTTAAATCTGAGCAAGCTCTGTGACTGAGGTAATAAGGGAAGCGAAACTGTGCTAAGTCCAGGAGTAGCTCTGAACTGTCCTAGCAACTGCTACTTCCGCTCTGTTGGAAGCCAGCTGCCATGCAGAAGTGGAACAACCTAAGACCACATGAGATGTCCACCCCAAGAAGAAAGACCCTGGAAGACAAGAAGCCAAGGGGGGAAAGAGAGAAGGCAAGGAGCATCATATCACCTGACACGTGAAGCCATCTGATGGCTGCCCCAGGAGAGACCCCCAAGCAACTGCCACCCTGCTGAGCCCTGTAAATCCACATAAATTATTGTTTGAGGCCACTAAGCTTTTGCATGGTTTGATACTCAGTGCAGATAACAAGGACAGATACCCATTGTCTTCCAACACAAAGTATTGTATTCCATCACAAAGTCACACTGAGAGCTTCATATATGTTAGGCAATTTTGATCACTTGTACTAATTCATTTAAACCCAGTAACCACCTGTTGAGAAAGGTTCTCTTACTCTCCTCATTTAATATGTAAGGAAAGAGACCAGAAAGTCTAAGTAAGTTGAACATCTAGAAAGTGCCAGAGCTAGGATTCAGACCCAGGCAATCTGATTCCAGTCTTCCTACCACACCACATATGCAGTCGCTTTACTAATAGATTCCTGAGAGAAAATCCCGAGACTGGTGTCTCCCAAGCAGGGCCTACTGACCTTTCTTTGGATCTAGGCCTAGCATTTAAGTAAGTATTCTTCTGATCACCCTGTTGGGTTCTCTCTTCTACCTGCCTGGGCTAGCCCACCTCCAACACAAACTTAGATATTTTCAATCCTATCAGGCCCAAAGAGTGTTCCCCCTTACCCAGGCCAGGAGGCTGATCTCAGTTCCTCTGCCAGCTTCCCTTCTACTCCAGTTTTTGGGAGCTGGGCCTCCAGCTGGGACACTCTCTGGATCAGACTCTCCAGATCCTTTTAAGCCTGAAGCTTTGGGGGGTAGAAAGCCCCAGTGCCATCAGACATCCACCCCTCATCCTCTTCAGTGACACTGTGAGGTGAAGATCCCTCAAGGGTGTGAACAGCCTTCAGCTTTCACAGTCTCTCCAAACCAGATGAATAATCACTTGTAACTGAGAGGGACTGGACCTGGCTTTTGAGGTTCTGGATGAACTTGTTGGCATTCCACCACCTGCAGCTGGGCCTTCAGGTCCCTGATGTCCTTCTGCAGGACAGAGGTGACTTCCGACTTTCTGTAGGCACAGAACTCCTTTCCTGGGGGGGTAGACTCTGGGGAGCCAGTCACCCCTCCATCAGGGCTGCTTCCCTGAGGCTGTCATGCCCCTCACACTCTGAGAAATGACAAAGACATCTTCCTGAATAAAGCTACACTGTGCTGCTGAGGCTTGGAGGCAGCTCTGGTGCCAGGGATAGGAAGCACTAGAGCGAAGGTTGAGGCAGTATTTTATTCAGCCCCATGCTTTACTAGCCTTCAGACATGGTATTTCCACCCAATCAACAGCCTGCAGGTCAGGAACAAGGTACAGTCACCTTCCACTCCCTGAGTGTTTTTTTTTCTTTTCTTAATTTCAGTTTGGTGGGTGTACCTACAGTCAAAGTCCTTCTAGGATGGAAAAACAGATTTAAAAAAAAAAATAATGATTTATTTCTTTTCAGCATAACAGTATTCATTGTTTTTTTGCCACACCCAGCGCTCCATGCAATCCATGCCCTCCCTAGTACCCACCACCGGGTTCCCCCAACCTCCCACCCCTCCGCCCCTTCAAAACCCTCAGGTTGTTTTTCAGAGTCCATAGTCTCTCATGGTTCACTTCCCCTTCCAATTTTCCTCAACTCCCTTCTCCTCTTTATCTACCCTTGTCCTCCATATTGTTTGTTATGCTCCACAAATAAGTGAAACCATATGATACTTGACTCTCTCTGCTTGACTTATTTCACTCAGCATAATCTCTTCCAGTCCCGTCCATGTTGCTACAAAAGTTGGGTAATCATCCTTTCTGATGGAAGCATAATACTCCATGATGTATATGGACCACATCTTCCTTATCCATTCATCCATTGAAGGGCATCTTGGTTCTTTCCACAGTTTGGCGACTGTGGCCTTTGCTGCTATAAACATTGCGGTACAGATGGCCCTTCTTTTCACTACATCTGTATCGTTGGGGTAAATACCCAGTAGTACATATGCAGGGTTATAGGGAAGCTCTATTTTTAATTTTTTGAGCAATCTCCACACTGTTCTCCAAAGTGGCTGCACCAACTTTCATTCCCACCAACAGTGAAAGAGGGTTCCCCTTTCTCCACATCCTCTCCAACACACCTTGTTTCCTGTCTTGCTAATTTTGGCCATTCTAACTGGTGTAAGGTGGTATCTCAATGTGGTTTTAATTTGAATCTCCCTGATGTCTAGTGATGATGAACATTTTTTCTTGTGTCTGATAGCCATTTGTATGTCTTCATTGGAGAAGTGTCTGTTCATATCTTCTGCCCATTTTTTAATACGATTATTTGTTTTGTGTATGTTGAGTTTGAGAAGTTCTTTATAGATCCTGGACATCAACCTTTTGTCTGTACTGTCATTTGCAAATATCTTCTCCCATTCTGTGGGTTGCCTCTTTGTTTTGTTGACTGTTTCTTTCGCTGTGCAGAAGCTTTTGATCTTGATGAAATCCCCAAAAGTTCATTTTCGCTTTTGTTTCCATCGCCTTTGGAGACATATCTTGAAAGAAGTTGCTGTGGCTGATATCAAAGAGGTTACTGCCTATGTTCTCCTCAAGGATTCTGATGGATTCCTGTCTCACATTGAGGTCTTTTATCCATTTCGAGTTTATCTTTGTGTATGGTGTAAGAGAATGGTCGAGTTTCATTTTTCTACATATAGCTGTCCAGTTTCCCAGTACCATTTATTGAAGAGAGTGGATCAACCAGGAGATCAAAGAAAAACTTAAACTATTCAGGGAAACCAATGAGAATGAAGACACTTCAGTCCAAAACCTATGGGATACAGCAAAGGTGGTCCTAAGGGGAAAATACATAGCCATCCAAGCCTCCCTCTCAAAAATGGAAAAATCCAGAATACACCAGCTGTCTCTACACCTTAAAGAACTGGAGAATCAACAACGAATCAAACCAACTCCACACGTAAGAAGGGAAATAATCAAGATTAGAGCAGAGATCAATGAGGTAGAAACCAGAGATACAGTAGAACGTATCAATGAAACTAGAAGCTGGTTTTTGAAAGAATAAATAAGATAGATAAACCATTGGCCACACTAATTCAAAAGAAAAGAGAGAAAGCCCAAATTAATAAAATTATGAATGGGAAGGGAGAGATCACAACTAACACCAAGGAAGTAGAAACAATCATCAGAATTTATTATCAACAGTTCTATGCCAATGAGCTAAGCAATCTAGATGAAATGGATGCATTCCTGGAAAACTATAAACTCCCAAAATTGAACCAGGAATATATTGACAACCCGAATAGACTAATATCTAGTAACGAGATTGAAGCAGTGATCAAAAGCCTCCCAAAAAACAAGAGCCCGGGACCTGATGCATTCCCTGGGGAATTCTATCAAACTTTCAGAGAAGAAATAACACCTATTCTCCTGAAGCTGTTTCAAAAAAATTGAAGCAGAAGGAAAACTTCCAGACTCTTTTTATGAAGCCAGCATTACCCTGATCCCCAAACTACGCAAAGACCCTACCTAAAAGGAGAATTTAGACAAATATCACTGATGAATATGGATGCTATGATTCTCAACAAGATCCTAGCAAACAGGATCCAACAGCACATTAAAAAGATTATCCACGGGGTGCCTGGGTGGCTCAGGGGGTTAAAGCCTCTGCCTTCCGCTCAGGTCATGATCCTAGGGTCCTGGGATCGAGCCCCGCATCGGGCTCTCTGCTCAGCAGGGAGCCTGCTTCTTCCTCTCTCTGCCTGCCTCTCTGCCTACTTGTGATCTCCATCTGTCAAATAAATAAATAAAATCTTAAAAAAAAAAAAAAAAAGATTATCCACCATGACCAGGTGTGATTCATTCCTGGGTTACAAGGATGGTTCAACATTCGCACATCAATCAGTGTGATAGAACAAATCAATAAGAGAAGAGAGAAGAACCACATGGTCCTCTCAATTGATGCAGAAAAGCATTTGACAAAATCCAGCGTCCGTTCCTGATTAAAACGCTTAAAGTATAGGGATAGAGGGAACATTCCTGAACTTCATCAAATCTATCTATGAAAGACCCACAGCAAGTATCATCCTCAATGGGAAAAAGACTGCAGCCTTCCCATTGAGATCAGGAACACAACAAGGATGCCCACTCTCACCACTCTTGTTCAACATAGTATTAGAAGTCCTAGCAACAGCAATCAGACAGCAAAGAGAAATAAAAGGTATCCAAATTGGCAAGGAAGAAGTCAAACTCTCTCTCTTCGCAGATGACATGATTCTTTATATGGAAAACCCGAAAGACTCCACCCCTAACTTCTAGAACTCATAAAGCAATTCAGTAACGTGGCAGGATACAAAGTCAATGTCCAGAAGTCAGTGGCTTTCTTATACACTAACAATGAAAATACAGAAATGCAAATTAGAGAATCGATTCCATTTACTATAGCACCAAGAACCATAAGATACCTCGGAATAAACCTAACCAAAGAGGTAAAGGCTCTGTACTCAAGGAACTACAGAACACTCATGAAAGAAATTGAAGATGGCACAAAAAAATGGGGAAGACCATTCCATGCTCTTGGATTGGAAGAATAAACATTGTTAAAATGTCTATACTGCCTAGAGCAATCTATACTTTTAATGCCATTCCGATCAAAATTCCACCGGTATTTTTCAAAGAGCTGGAGCAAATAATCCTAAAATTTGTATGGAATCAGAAGAGACCACGAATTGCTAAGGAAATGTTGAAAAACAAAAATAAAACTGGCGGCATCACGTTACCTGATTTCAAGCTTTACTATAAAGCTGTGATCACCAAGACAGCATGGTACTGGCATAAAAACAGACACATAGACCAGTGGAACAGAGTAGAGAGCCCAGATATGAACCCTCAACTCTATGGTCAAATAATCTTTGACAAAACAGGAAAAAATATCCAGTGGAAAAAAAGACAGCCTCTTCAATAAATGGTGCTGGGAAAACTGGACAGCTATATGTAGAAAAATGAAACTCGACCATTCTCTTA
>JAHRIG010008869.1:0-26495 GCA_020311275.1 Eira barbara | reverse complement strand
TCCTGAAGCTGTTTCAAATAATAGGAACAGAAGGTAAACTTCCAGACATTTTTTATGAAGCCAGCATTACCCTAATCCCCAAACCAGGCAAAGACCCCACCACAAAGGAGAATTTCAGACCAATATCCCTGATGAATATGGATCTTAAGATTCTCAACAAGATCCTAGCTAATAGGCCCAATAGTACATTAAAAAGATTATCCACCATGACCAGGTGGGGTTTATCCCTGGGTTGTACAGCTGGTTCAACATTCGCAAATCAATCAGTGTGATAGAACAAATCAATAAGAGAAGAGAGAAGAACCACGTGGTCCTCTCAAATGAAGCAGAAAAAGCATTTGACAAGATACAGCATCTGTTCCTGATTAAAACGTTTCAAGGTATATGGATAGAGGGAACATTCCTCAAATTCATAAAATCTCTCTATGAAAAACCCACAGCAAATATCATCCTCAATGGGAAAAAGCTGACAGCCTTCTCTTTGAGATCAGGAACATGACAAGGATGCCCACTCTCACCACTCTCGTTCAACATAGTATTAGAAGTCCCAGCAACAGCAATCAGACAACAAAGAGAAATAAAAGGTATTCAAATTGGCAAAGAAGAAGTCAAACTCTCTCTCTTCCCAGATGACATGATACTTTATATGGAAAACCCAAAAGATTCCACCCCCAAACTACTAGAACTCATATAGAAATTCAGTAATGTGGCAGGATATAAAATCAATGTACAGAAATCAATTGCTTTCTTATACACTAAAAATGCAAATACAGAAAGGGAAATTAGAGATTCAATTCCATTTTCTATAGAACTGAGAACCATAAGATATTTGGGAATAAGCCTAGCCACAGAGGTAAATGATCTGTACTCGAGGAACTACAGAACACTCATGAAAGAAATTGAAGAAGACACCAAAAGATGGAAGACCATTCCACGCTCATGGATTGGAAGAATAAACATTGTTAAAATGTCTATACTGCCTAGAGCAATACCATTCCAATAAAAATTCGCCTGAGTTTTTCAAAGAACTGGAGCAAACAATCCTAAAACTTGTATGGAATCAGAATAGACACTCAATTGCTAATGAAATGTTGAAAAAGAAAAACAAAACTGTGGGAATCACGTTGCCCAATTTCAAGCTTTACTACAAAGCTTTGATCACCAAGACAACATGGTACTGGCATCAAAACAGACACATAGACCAGTGGAACAGAGTAGAAAGCCCAGATATAAACCCTCAACTTTATGGTCAACTAATCTTCGACAAAGCGGAAAAAAAATATCCAGTGGAAAAAAGACAGTCTCTTCATTAAATGGTGCTGGGAAAATTGGACAGCTATGTGTAGAAGAATGAAACTTGACCATTCTCTTACATCATACACAAAGATAAAATAGAAATGGATAAAAGACTTCAATATAAGGCAGGAACCCATCAGAATCCTAGAGGAGAACATAGGCAGTAACCTCTTCAACATTGACCACAGCAACTGTTCATCATCACTAGCCATCAAGGAGATTCAAATCAAAACCATGTTGAGATACCACCTTACACCAGTTAGAATGGCCAAAATTAACAAGACAGGAAACAACATGTGTTGGAGAGGATGTGGAGAAAGGGAAACCCTCTTACACTGTTGGTGGGAATGCAAGTTGATGCAGCCACTTTGGAAAACAGTGTGGATGTTCCTCAAAAAGTTAAAAATAGAGCTTCCCTATGACCGTGCAATTGCTCTATTGGGTATTTACCCCAAAGACACAGATGTAGTGAAAAGAAGGGCCATCTCTATCCCAATGTTCATAGCAGCAATGGCCACGGTCGCCAAACTGTGGAAAGAAGCAGGATGCCTTTCAACGGACGAACGGATAAGGAAAATGTGGTCCATAATACTCCATACTATGGAGTATTGTACCTCCATCAGAAAGGATGAATACCCAACTTTTGTAGCAACATGGACGGGACTGGAAGAGATTATGCTGAGTGAAATAAGTCAAGCAGAGAGAGTCAATTATCATATGGTTTCGCTTATTTGTGGAGCTTAAGAAATAATACAGAGGACATGGGGAGATGGAGAGGAGGAGGGATTTGGGGGAAATCAGAGGGGGAGATGAGCCATGAGAGACTATGGATTCTGAAAACCAATCTGAGGGTTTTGGAGGGGTGGGGGGGTGGGAGGTTGGGTGAGCCTGGTGGTGGGTATTATGGAGGGCACATATTGCATGGAGCACTGGGTGTGGTGCATAAACAATGAATTCTGGAACACTGAAAAGAAATTTAAAAAATAAATAAAAATTTAAAAAAAGGAAAGAAAGGGAGCAACAGCCACCTTGCACCCACATGCAAGCCAACCAGCCCTGCTGGCAAGCAGCCAAGCAGGCCCCAGCTGAGCATGCACTCTGGGGTGGCGGGAGAGCAACAGCCATGGAAGGAGCTCCAAATCTGGGGTAGAGAGATCTTCGGAGCATCCAAATGGATTGGATTCTGCTATACCCAGGTGGAGTGTAACTGTTAAGTAAGAAAGAGGAGCTTAAAAGCGCTATCATATATATATATATGCTATCAAATATATACATGTGTATATATATATATATATATTTCTCCACTCATTAATCTATGGACACCTGGACTATTTCCATACTTTGGTTATTATGGACATTGCTGCTATAAATATTGGGGCACATGTACCCCCTTCAAATCACTATGTATCCTTTGGACAATTACCTAGTAATTCCGTTGCTGGGTCGTAGGGTAATTCTATTTTTAACTTTTTGAGGAACCTCAATACTGTTTCCCAGAGTGGCTGTACCAGTCTGCATTGCAACCAACAGTGTAGGAGGGTTCCTCTTTATCCACATCCTAGCCAAAAACTGTTACTTTCCTGGTTGTTAAGTTTAACCATTCTGACCAGTGTGAGATGTTATTTCATTGTGGTTTTGATTTCTAGTTCCCTGACGCTGAGTGATGAAGAGTGTATTTTCACGAGTCTGTCAGCTATTTGTTTATACCTAATGGAATATTACTCAGCAATCAAAAATGACATCTTCACATTTGCAACCATGCGGATGCAACTAAAGTTTATTATGCTACAGGAAATTAGTCAGTCAGAGAAAGACAAATACCATATAATTTCATTCATATGTGAAATTTAAGAAACAAATTGGATGAACATGGGGCAGGAAGGGAAAGATAAAATAAGAGGAAATCAGAGAAAGAGGCAAAATATGATAGACTCAACTGTGGGAAACACACTGAAGGTTGCTGGAGGGGAGATGGGTGGAGAGATGGCGTAACTGGCTGATGAGCATTAAGGAAGACACTTGATGGAATGAGCACTGGGTATTATATGCAAAGGATGAATCACTGAATTCTATGAAGCTAATAATAGAGTAAATGTCAATGAAATTGAATTTAAATAAAATTTAAAAACACACCTTGCTCTTGAGTTTTCTCTCAGATTTGAGGTTCATTGGCGAGAGTTTGATGCAGGTAAGCACTTCTCAGTGGAGTATTAGCATGTTGCTGGACAATATTGTTCTGCCTTGACAATGAGCTCTCAATTTGTTTTCTAAGAAACTATATTGGTGGGAATGTGGTCTGGTGAAGACACAATGAAGGAAATTTGAGGAACATCCTTAATTTTCAATTTAAGGAGAAATAAGTAGGGGCGCCTCGGTGGCTCAGTGAGTTAAAGCTTTGGCTCAGGTCATGAGCCCAGGGTCCTGGGATTGAGCCCTGAATCAGGTTCTCTGCTCAGCAGGGAGCCTGCTTCCATCACTCTCTGCCTGCCTCTCTGCCTACTTGTGATCTCTGTCTGTGAAATAAATAAATAAATAAATGAATAAAATCTTTTTTAAAAAAGGAGAAATAAGTATATTTTGCTGTTCATGGGAAGAATCCAAGGTGAGCCTTATCAACTATGCATTTCATTGCAATACCTGGGTAATTTGTAGTTTAAGTTACACTTGTCATTGATCTTCATTTTTTTAAATTTTATTTTATTTTTTCAGTATTCCAAGATTCATTGTTTATGCACCATTCCCAGTGCTCCATGCAATATGTGCCCTCCTTAACACCCACCACAAGGCATCTTTATTTTTGTTTAAAAAATGTGATTTGAATAAGTGATCTACTGTGTATGTTCATACTTTACTAGACAACCCACTAACAACTTGAGGTTTCAGTGCATTAGGGAGATTAAAGCACACAAAGCAAACTGAAATAAATGATATGACAAGGAACTAATAAATGGGATTAGAGACTACAACAACCTACTAAAATGCCAGCCATGGGAAGCAAAGAGTGGTCTGGGGGTGTGGAGTGACCAGAAAAGGACACAGAGAGAGTTGGGTCTTGGGCTGAGTCTTGAGGAGTGGCTATTGTAGATATTGACTGGGATAAAGAAGAAGAGTCTGGGGATCCTAGGAGGGTGAAAGGGCTTTCATGCCTCTAAAGCAATGATTATGATTCATTTAGAGAGAAGGAAGATTATTTGCAGTGTCCAGATTGAGACATGCAGTAATACATGCCATCCCACCAGGTTCTACCCTCCCAAACCTGAACACCACATAATTCAGTGTAATCCCTCCTCTGGGAAGTCTTCCCTGATTTTCAACAATAACGTTCTTTCCCTTGACTTCCACTTTTCCTTCTTCGCATACAAGTGCATGTGTAAAAGCAACTATTTTTGGCGATACCAACTTTACATTTTGCCAAATCTTATTATTCATTTATTTTTAAAAACTGAGGTATAATTGATAAGTCACATTCTATTATTTTCAGGTGTACAACCAGGTGATCTATGTATATATTGTGATACATTCACCACTTAATTCTGGTTCACATCTCTCCCCACAATTACATATGTCCCTGTGAAAAGAAGTTTGAAGATATTTTGTCATAGCAAAGTTCAAATATATAATATAATATGATCAACTGTGGTCACCATTAACTACAGTCCTCATAAAACCATTTTTACCCATTTTGCACAACTTAGCTTCTGACCTTTGTTAATGTCAAAAGAAGGTCCTTGATTCTCTTTTCATTCAGAACAGTTTTGCCCTGTGGTCATAGCTTCTACCTACAATGACAATATCCTGCTGCTGCCTGGCATGGTCCTTGACAGTTGGTGAAGCGCATGCTTAGCAGGTGCTGACAGGACTGCGTCCCTGTGGGAGCAGACAGCTGCTGAGCAGAGGCATGGGGTGATAGAAGCTCAGGCAGGAAGATCACTCTGATTGTGAAGGAGGTTTTGCTGCTGGAAAGCCCTGGAATTCTTATTGTGAAAAAGAGGGATACTTGAGAGCCAGTGCTGGAGAGGCTGTGAGTCTGAGCAAGGAAGCAGGAGCCTGGTTCTCTGGCAGAGTGTATTCTACACTGATCATTAATCCTTGATATGCTTTCACAGTGGGGAATTATGAAGCCAGTTAATTAAGGCTAGGCTCATTCATTCCGTAAAGGCTAGGCTCACTCATTCCATACAAGTTTACTTATAATGTCTCATTTGGCTGAGGATGTGCTAGGCTGTGGGATATAAAGGATAGGACGAGGATCCAGATGCTGACATGCTGGTTCTGCCCACAGGACAGCCTCACAACCAGGGACCCAGATTCAAATTTGAGGCTTGTCTGTATTGCATTAGAGAAGATGCAGTGGTTTACTCATGGATGTCTTCATATCACATCTTAGAGCACCTGTGGCATGACAGGTGTTGGTCTGTCCTTTTAGCCTAGGAAAATGTCCAGAATGAGTCTGAGAGGGGACGGTATGTGCTGTGGAGTGGGGCCTCAGATGCTGCAAGAAAAACAGGATAATGTCAGAGCCTTTGCTGACAAGGGAGTGACTGTGCTTCTAAAGGTTAGAGAGAGTGAGAATATCTTAGTCAAGCCCATAATTTTGAAGTATTTTTGTTCTGCTCCACTGATGGTACCTGTGGAGAGCTACACATTTCAAGGCTGACTTACCGCTGTCTTACACTCACACAGTTCTAGTCATTCTCAGGCTATCTAACACTCCTCCAAACACCTGGTTGTACATAGAGAAGAAATGCTAGGCTTCAATCAACACCTCGTAGACATGACTGATGTCTTTAGTGTTGTGTTATTTCCCCATTGTTTATGTGACCACTGTTGGCTAATGACTCAAAAGAGTTCATTTGTTTGAAATTTGAAAAGATCCTCTGTCCTCATGGCGGAAGTTCTCACTAAGTATCATATCATAAGTGATGAAACCAGTTCATCAATGTATAGGTCCATCTTCATGAGCATTAAAAACTTCTCCAAATATTCCCCAGACTAAGTTGCTGAAATGACGTTGACAACGAAAATTTAAAAATAGATTATAAATCATTTTGAGAATTTGATACAATTTCCAACTTTAAATTATTGTAAGGGGTATACCCCAGAATATATAAAGAACTTACACAACTCAACACCCAAAAACAAAGTAATCAATCCCAGCCAAAGTTGAGCTGAAGACATGAAGGTTTTCCATAGAAGACATCCAGATGGCCAACAAACTCATGAAAAATTGCTCAACATCACTCATCATCAGGGAGATGGAAATCAAAAGCAAGAAGAGATACTACCACACACTCGTCAGAAATACCAAAATAAACAACACAGGAAAAAAAATTCAATGTTGGTGAAGATGAAGAGGATACACTTTTTGTGGAATTGCAAACTAGTGCAGCTACTTTGGAAAACAGTATGGAGATACCTCAAAAAGTTAATAATAGAACTACCATATAACTCAGTAATCACGCTATAGTGTATTTACACCCAAAATACAAAAACACTAAATCAAAGGGTTATGGTACCCCTAAGTTTATACCAGCATTATCTGCTATTGCTAAATGATGGAAGCAGCTCACATGCCCATCAACAGATGAATGGATAAAGATACACTATACATACCCATGAAATATTACTCAACCATCAAGAAGAATGAAATCTTGCCATTTGAAGTTACATGGCTAGAGTTAGTATAATGACAAGCTGAAGAAGTCAGTAAAAAACAAACATCCTATGATTTCATTTCATATGTAGAATATAAGATACAAAACAAACAAGCAAAGGAAAAGAGAGAGAGAAACTAAGAAACAAAATGAATGAGAGAACAAAGAGATGGTTCTCAGAGGGCAGGTGTGTGGGGGATAGAAGAAAGACACAAAGGGATGGAAAACACACTTATCTTGATGAACGAGTAACAAGGCACAGAGTTGTTGCATAACTGTAGTGACCCCCTGAAAGTAATGTAACATTGTATGTTAACTTCATTTCAACAAATAAACAGGAAAGAAAGCATTATGGCTGACATTTCAATGCAAGGAAACACCTGTCATAAGGGGAGCTCATTACACAGGTCGGTAGTGCTGCTTCCCTTTTGTTTTCAAAGGTCAGACTGAGAGCGCTCAGAGGCTTCAAGTAACTGTACTTATCTAGAAGTCATTTAGGTTAGAAACCGATAAGAAATGTGAGTTAGAAGTCAATCTGAGCCCCAAATCCAGCACCTGTCTGTTCCTAAAACTTGTACTCCAGCCCACAAGCAGAGAGTGCCTATTTGTGTTAGGGATGCTGAGTAAACACTGGGGTGCTATTGAGGCTTGCTTTTGCTAGTTTTCAAGGGTCAGTCATCTCAGTGTCTGTGGGGCCCAGCATGGTATTGCAGCAGGTTATGTGGCCCATGTTCAAGCTAGAAGAGCATCTGGGCTTGTGGGACACCTGTGCAAGTTTGGAGGGCCAGTGTGATGGATGGATGCCTTGGGGACTTTGAGTTAGTTGTTTCCAGGCCTAACATCTTCCCCCCGCCAAAGGATATCAGAAATCCAGTGGTTAAAATGTATGTGAAGATTTAAGGTGTTGGAGAAGTAGGATGGCCCCAATTTGTCTTGTCCCTTGAATTCAACTAGAATGTTATCAAATCATTATATATACAGTTGAAAAAAGACAGTCTCTTCAATAAATGGTGCTGGGTAAATTGGACAGCTATGTGTAGAAGAATGGAACTCATCCATTCTTTTATACCACATACAAAGATAAAATCTAAATTGATAAAAGACCTCAACATGAGGCAGGAATCCATCAGAATCCTAGAGGAGAACATAGGCAGTAACCCCTTCAACATCGACGACAGCAACTTCTTTCAAGACATGTCTCCAAAGGCAATGGAAACAGAAGTGAAAATGAACTTTTGGAACTTCACCAAGATCAAAACCTTCTGCACAGCAAAGGAAAGAGTCAACAAAACAAAGAGGCAAGCCACAGAATGGGAGAAGACAAAAAAAGGCTGATATCCAAGGCCTATAAAGAACTCCTCAAACTCAATACACACAAAACAGGTAATCATGTCAAAAAATGGGCAGAAGACATGAACAGACACTTCTCCAAAGAAGATATACAAATGGCTAACAGATACATGAAAAAATTTTCATCATCACTAGCCATCAGAGAGCTTCAAATCAAAACCACATTGAGATACCACTTTATACCAGTTAGAATGGCCAAAATTAACAGGACAGTAAACAACATGTATTGGAGAGGATGTGGAGAAAGGGAAACCCTCTTACGCTGTTGGTGGGAATGCAAGTTGGTGCAGCCCCTTTGGAAAACAGGATCCCTGGGGTCACAAAAAGAACAGTAGTGCTTTGGTGCACCAGAGTTCTCAGGCATAAGAGGAAGGAAGACAGTTGAACCAATGAATCTAGATTTCTGTTTTCTGCTCTGTTCCATAAACTGCAAAACACTGCATTGTAGTCTGAGCACTCTCTTGGCAGAGGCTTTTCAAAAGAGAGAACATGAAGAGACCTCCCTCCTTCCCCTGGGAGGAACAGAGTGGGTCTTCACAAGAGTCTGTCAGATTTGGAGTTTTGAAACTCAGTTGTGTGCCTGAGGTATTAAAAAAAAAAACAAAAACAAAAACCAAAAACGAAAAAGCAAACAAACAAAAATCCAAACTCGTGCAAAGATAGAATTGAACACAGTTCACAGGGATACAAGAATGATTAATTTATTTTCTAAGAAGGCTCACTGAAGGGGGTCATGAATTTTTAGCTCCTGGATGGGGGGGGGGGGGAGTGCTGCCATATTCATCCTCTCTAACAAGCCCCAAAGCTTATTGGGAACAAAACAGCGCCACCTCCTGGAGGCTGGAGCTGCTTACACCAAGGCCTGCCTCCCTGTGGCACTAAAGGAGCTGTTCCCCTAGGTAAGTCCACCTGAGAATTAGCTCAAAAGAATAATTCAGGACTGAAAGTCAGCACAAACAGCTCACTCACAAGTTTACTGATCATACAGGGCTGAAAGTTTCATCTCTTGAGAAACACATTATATAACATTCCTACCAATTTTATTATTTAGCTTTTTATTATTTTTGAGTTATTTTCCTATTTTCCAATTAATTTTTTATTCTTTTGTAATGTTTATATATAATTTATGTTTGTATATTTATTTTTTCTATTTATTTCATTGAATAGTTTTTTTAAAGATTTTATTTATTTATTTGACAGACGAGATCACAAGCAGACAGAGAAGTAGGCAGAGAGGGGATGGGGAAGCAGGCTCCCTGCTGAGCAGAGAGCCCAATTCGGGGCTCCATCCCAGGACTCTGGGATCATGACCTGAGCCGAAGGCCGAGGCTTTAACCCACTGAGCCACCCAGGTGCCACTCATTGAATTGTTTTTAATTTATGTTTTTCTTTCTTATTTTGGAATATAGTTTATTTTAACTTACAATAAAAAACACAGCCAGTATCTAGTTTTTTTTTTTTAAAGATTTTATTTAATTATTTGATAGACAGAGATCACAAGTAGGCAGAGAGAGAGAGAGGGAGAAGCAGGCTTCCCGCTGAGCAGAGAGCCCGATGTGGGGCTCGATCCCATAACCCTGAGATCATGACCTGAGCTGAAGGCAGCAGCTTAACCCACCAAGCCACCCAGGTGCCCCAGTATCTAGTTTTTTTTTGTTCATTTTGGTTTTCCTTTTTTTGCTGTTGTTTTTCCTTGCTATCATTGTTGTTATTGCTGTTTTCTTTTCTTTCTTGTCCCAAAATGAGGAGTTGGAGAAATTCACCCCATGAGAAAGAACAGAAGATAATACTCACTGCTAGGGAGTTAGTCAATGTGTATATAAGTATGATGTCTGAACTAGAATTGAAAACAATGATTCTAAAGATACTAGCTGGGCTTAAAGCAAGCATAGAAGGCACTAGAGAGTCCCTTACTGTAGACATAAAAGAATTAAAATATACTCAGGCCAACATAAAAACATTTTTACTGAGATGCAGTCCAAGTGGAGGCTACACGAAGTGGGTGAATGAGGCAGAACAAATCAGTGATCTACAACATAAAATGCTGGAAAATAAGAAAGCTGAAAAGAAGAAAGAGAACTACTAGACCATGAAGGGAGAATTCAAGAACTCTGTAATTCCATAAAGTGAAATGATATTCATATTAGAGGGGTCCCAGAAAATGAGGACCAGGAGAAAGGGTCAGAAGTTTTATGTGAACCAGTTATAGTGGAAAACTTCCCTAATTTGTGGAAGGAGATGGGCCCTCAACTCCAGAGAGAACCATCCCCCTCAATAAATGAAAATAGGTCAGCATTGCAGCATATAATACTGATGGGACTGGAGGAGATTATGCTGAGTGAAACAACTCAAGCAGAGAAAGTCAATTATCATATGGTTTCACTTACTTGTGGATCACAAGGAATAGCATGGAGGACATTAGGGGAAGGAAGTGAAAAATGAAGGGGGAGGGAAATCAGAGGGGGAGACGAACCATGAGAGACTATGGACTCTGAAAAACAAGCTGAGCGTTTTAGAAGGAAGGGAGGGTAGGGGGATGGGTTGGCCTAGTGATGGGTATTAAGAAGGACACATATTGCATGGAACACTGGGCATTATGTGTAAACATATAATCTTGGAATGCTACAGCAAAAATTAATGATTTACTGTATGGTGACTAACAACAATAAAAAATAAAACATACGATACTGAAGCTCCTAAGTGTCAAAGATAAAGAGAAAATCTTGAAAGCAGCTTGGGACAACAGGTCTTTCACTTCCAAGGGAAGACACATGAGGCTGGCAGCAGACCTGCCCACAGAGACCTAGCAAACCAGAAAGGACTGGTATGATATATTCAGTGTCCTAAATGAGAAAAATATATAGCCAAGATTCGTGTATCCAACAAGGGTGTCATTCAGAATGGAAAAAGAGCTTCCAGGACAAACAGGACTCTTATCTAAGAGGCCTGGCACACAAGCCCTACAGATCAGGGAAACCTGAGAATATCAGAGGACTCTGTCTTCTGCCCAGAAGGAAACCATGTCATTTGGAACATCACAAAAGATTCAGAGCAGGAGAAATCTACATGGCGACCTGAGGCCACATCCACATTCAGCAGTGCCAAGGACAGAAAGTCAGAACCTAAAACACAGTGTGACAAATACCCTCAACACAGCCACCCTGGTAGCTCACCGTATCACTGGCATATTGGGCCTGATTTGCCTCTAGGACATAATCATAATCCTAGATTGGGTTCTCCAACTTCTGTCCCCAGAGGACTGGCACCTAAGCCCTACAGATTGGGAAAATGTGCAATTTGGAGCTCTCTATAGGATTCAGACCAGGAGAAACCTGCATATACACCTAGGGCCACCTCCCCCTGCATCACCCCCTCGGACACAAGCCCAGAGCTTGAAACGGCCTGACCCATGCCATTAACTCTGTCACCAGTGGAGCTAAGCAGAGTGCTGAATATTTGCCGTCCCATACCCCAGACCCTAAAGCTAAAATTAACTAGAATTTTTAGGCTTCTCTCCCCAGTAGGCTGGCAAGCAAGCCCTAAAGATTGGGGACATTGGTGCCATACCAGAGGACTCCACCTGTCAACCAGAAGGAACCCATACCATTTGGAACAGTGAAAAGGATTCCGAGCATGAGAAATCTGCATGCCCACCTGAGCCACTCCCAAGTTCTATAGCAGCCTGGACACAACTGGGAGTGTGACACTCAGCCTGACACTTGCCCTCAACTCAGGACCCTAGGGATTCTCTACGTAACAAGGTGTTAGCCGGTAGTCATATTCGACAAAAGCGTCTGTCTCCCAGTAACACGTATCTCCTTTCCCCTACACTTTCAGACATAGCACAGAAGATGCTTCCATCTACATGAAACAAGACACTGGATGAGAGAAGTAGCAACATAACTTTCAGCATCAGCACAGGCCCCAGGGCCTTTTCCCATGGGTTCTACACATACATTTCAGGACACATTTTTCTTCATGAAGCAGCGTGCTAGCGTGATGTTATTCTGACAACGATGGTTCTGAGTTAGACGTAGAGCTATCTGGTGTCCTACTCACAAACACTTGAAGGCCTTTCTAACTTCCTGACATCAGACATGAGGAATGGAAGCCCTCCACCCAGAACTGTTCTGATGAGTAAAGGATATCATCCTTTTCTTCTGCTTTCTTCAACATCTTGCTTGATAGATTATTTGAGCTTAAGCAGAAAAGGGAAATGTGTGTCTTGTTCTTTGGCTAACTCAAATCATACACTTGCAAAGGAATACTTCTTACCAAACAACATCTTAGCTGATAGTCATCTTCGAAACATATATCACTCTCTCAGTTCAGCCTTTTTCATTGCCTTTCAACGAGAGTACAGAAGAAGCTTTCAACAGCATGAAACCAAATGTCGGATGGGGGAAGCACTGTTCACAACTTGTTTCCCCAGCACAGGCCTTGGCATATTCCTTATGGATTCAAAATACACATTTCAGGACTTCAGAAATCATTGCATTAGCTGGAAGTTGTTTAGACACTGACCTGTTTCTCTGTATTAGATGTGGGGCTCACATGGGGCTAGCATACATTCTCTTGAAAGCTCTTCTATGTATCTGACCCCGGAAGTTAGTTGAGTGAAGCTCTCTGCACAGAACTCTTCTCCTGAGGCAAGGGTATCAGGCTTTTCCTCTGCTTTCCTTCACATGTTGTATTAAAGCTGCATCAATCCTTAGCAGAAGAGATGGCATTCCAAGGATGGCGTATCTACAACTTTGCTTTTAGGGGAAAGTGTGTGGCATGGTCCTGAGTGTTCCTCAGATCAAAACCCTTACAAGCACACCCTTTTCCAGTAACAAGATGTTAGCTGGAAGCCGCTTTCGAAACAGACTTCTCTCTCCCCATTAATGCTAAGGCGTTCTCCTTCTGCTTTCACATGCAGCATGGAAAAATCCTCTAGGGGCAAGAAACAAGATGTTGGCTGAGGAAAGCCCTCTAGGCAGATTTTTTTCCTAGCACAGACCTGGGGCACATTCCACAAGTGTATTTCTCACATACACTTCAAGACGCCTCCCTCTTCAGAAACCATGGTGTTAGCTCCAAGTTGTTTTGTCAGCAACTTGTTTCTCAGGTTAAGTGTGTGGCTTCCCGGGGATAGCTTGCATCCTCTTGAAAGCCCTTCCGTGCATGGGACCTCAGATGTTAGCTTTTGGAAGCCTTCCACACAGGGGTTTTCCTCCAAGTGAAGGATATCTCGCTCTTCCTCTGCTTTCCTCGACACTTGATATTAAAGCTGTATCTATCCTGAGCGGAAGAGACAGCTTTCCAGGGATGGCCTCCCAACAAGGTTATATTTATAGGAAATTTGACTGGTTTCTCAGTGTTAAACGTAGGGCTCACTGCGGGCTAGCTTGCATTCCCTTGAAAGTCCTTTGGTGCTGAGACCTCGTATGTAAGTTGTAGAAGCCATCAGCACAGGGTGTTCCTCCAAGTAAAGGATATGGCGCTTTTCCTCTGCTTTCCTTGAGACTTAGTATTAAAGTTGCATCGATCTTAGCAGAAGAGAGGGCGTCTCTACAATGTTGTGCTTAGAGGACAGTGTGTGGCATGGTCCTTAGTCTTCCTGCCATCGAACCCTTGCAAAGGCATCCTTTTCAGGTAACAACGTGTTAGCCGGTAGTTGCATTCGACAGTTTTCTCTCTCTCCTAGTTGAGGGCATGAATTTCTCCTTCTGCACGCATGTGTAGCACAGAAGATACTCCCAGATGAATGTCGCCTGAGGGAAACAGTCTACACAACTTGTTTCGCCAACGCAGACTTGGGAACATCCATTCACCTTCCACACTTACCCTGAAAATGCTTCTAGCTTTAGGAAAGATGTTAGCAGAAGGACAGTTTTTCTGCTGCATAATTGCTCAACAGTGCAGAATACGACCCTTAGTATTCAACACAAACACCTGAAGAGACTTCATGCATCATGAAGCACGGCGTTGGCTCGAAATCGTGATTGACATGGATTATTTGCAAAGATTATTAAAGAGTAGAGCTTTCTGGAGGCTCTGTGTGTGTCTCACACCAGACCCGAGGTGTGAGATGCCCATCCCACAGAACTGTGACCCAGAGAAGAGCATGGAGGTTTCTCTCAGCTGTCTTAAAGCTGCTTCGATACCGAGCAGAAGAGAAAGCCGTCAAAGGACAGCCTCTCTGCAGCTTTGCTATTAGAGAGAAGGGTGAAGCTCGTTCTTTGGCGTTCAAACAGCACCCCTTTGCAAATGCATCCATCCAACAACGTGTGAGCTGGAAGTTCCTGTTGACCACAGAGGTCTCTCCCAGTTAAGCATATGGGGTGTTTATTCTGCGCTCGTAGCATGAAGCGTAAGAGGTATTCATTCTGCACGCAGAGCATGAAAGATGCTTCCAGCTGCATGTTGGAAAGGGAAGCACTCTTCTCAATATCTTTCACCAACACTGGCCTAGAGCACTTTCCTCGTAGATGGAACACCTACACTTTCAGGCGCTTCGCTCTTCACGAACCATGGTGGTAGCTCAAAATCATGTTCGAGAATGTCTATCAGCACCCAGTTAAGTGCAGGGCTCTACAGAGGCTACCATGCACGTTCTTGCAAAGCCCTTGTATCCTCCTGACACCAGAGGCTGGTTGACAGCAGCTCTCCACACAGAGCTGTTCCTCAAGTAAAGCATATCGTGTTCTCCATCAGCTTTCTTCCATATTTGGCCTGGACGTGGCTTTGATCCTCAGCAGAAGAGACAGCAGTTGGAAGAGGGCACCTCTACAGACTTGCTTTTATTTATTTATTTATTTATTTAAAGATTTTATTTATTTATTTGACAGACAGAGATCACAAGTAGACAGAGAGGCAGGCATAGAGAGAAGAGGAAGCAGGCTCCCCACTGAGCAGAGAGCCTGATTTGGGCTCGATCCCAGGACCCTGAGATCATGACCTGAGCTGAAGGCAGAGGCTTAACCCACTGAGCCACCCAGGTTCCCCTACAGCCTTGTTTTTAGAGGGAAGCGTGTGGCCCTTTCCTTCAGTTTCCTCACATCACATGTACACATGCATGTCCTTCTCCACTGAGCTCCATGTTAGCCGGTGGTCACATTGGACACAGACTTCTCTCTCCCTGTTAAGTGTGTCCCTTTTTCGTTCTGCGCTCAAGTGTACCACGGAAGATGCTGCCTGTTGGGTGAAACAAGGTATAAACGAGAAGCAGCTTATGCAACTTTCTGCACCAGCAGAGGCCTAGGGTCCATTCTTCATGGATTCAGCACACAGGGTTCAGGACGCTTTGTTCTTCATGAACCAACGTGGTAGTGTGATTGCTTGAGCCATACTTATTTTTCAGTTATGTGTAGGTTGCTAACTCACACACACGAAAGACCTTCAGTGACTCTCACCCCAAGCAACAGAAGAGGAAATCCCTCTACCCAGTGATGTTCTGCTGAGTAAAGGATGACCAGCATAGGCCTAGAGCCCAGTCCTCATGGATTCAATGCAAACCCTCAGGACCGCTCGTTCTTCATGAACCAAAGTGCTAGTGTGATGTCGTGCTTGCCACCAACTTATTTCTCGGTTACGTGTAGGGCTCCCCAGTTGTTCGCTCCTATACTTGAAAGACCTTCTGTGAATCGAACCATGGGCAGTAGATGAGGGAAGAACTCTGCCCAGAGCTGTTCTGCCAAGTAAAAGATAGAGAGCTTTCTCCCCTGCTGTCTTCAATACCTAGCTTCATAGCTGCCTTGTTCCTAGCAGAAGACAGAAGTGCATGGCTCTTTCTTTGGCTTCCACACACCATACACTTGCAAAAGAATGCTTCCTTAATCAAACAACTTTTTACTTCATAGTTGCCTTTGACACCTCTAAAATTCTCCAACTTGAAGGTATAACTTTTCATTTATCTCCCAAGCATAGCATGGAAGAAGATTCCAACTGCATAAAACAAGAGGTCAGCTGAGGGAATTTCTCTACACAACTCGTTTCCCTAGCACAGGCCTAGGGCACATTCCTTATGGACCCAACCCATACATGTCCAGGTGCTTCATTCTTCATGAAGCATGGTGGTACCTCAAAATCAAGATGGACGGTGTCTATTGTCTCTGTAAAGAAGCACAGTCCAGAGGCTATGTCCCATACTTTTTTTAAAAAAGATTTTAATTATTTATTTGACAGACAGAGATCACAAGTAGGCAGAGAGGCAGGCAGAGAGAGAGGAAGGGAAGCAGGCTCCCTGCTGAGCAGAGAGCCAGATGCACGGCTTGATCCCAGGGCCCTGAGATCATGACCTGAGCCGACAGCAGAGGCTTTAACCCACTGAGCCACCCAGGTGCCCCTATGTCCTATACTTTGCCTTGTCTTTCTCTCTTCCTGACACTGGAGGTTAGTTGACAGCAGCCCTCTGCACAGATCTGTTTCTCGAGGAAAGGCTATAGTGACCTCCATCATCTTTCTTCCACATCTGGCCTGAATGCTGCTAAGATCCTTAGCAGAAGAGATGGCAGTCGAATGACAGCATGTACACAGCCTTGTTTTTCAAGGTAAGAGTGTGGCACATTCCTTAGGTTTCCTCCAATTATCCTTTCACATGCACATCCTTCTCCACAGAACACAGTGTTAGCCGGTAGTTGCATTCGACACAGTCTTCTTGTTCCCAACTATGTATATTCCTTTTTCCTTCTGCTTTCAAGCGTACCATGGAGGATGCTTCCAGCCACATGAAAAAAAGATATGAGCTGGGAGAAGCAGCCTATGCAACTGTCTTCACCAGGACTAGCTTATTCCTCAGGGATTCAACAAACACACACTCTTGAACTGTAGTGTGAGGTGCTGTACACCAAATATTTCTCAGTTATGTGTAGGGCTCCCTGGTTGTTAGTTTGCATCCTCTTGAAGACATTCAATCTTGCTCTGAGCATTTGATGAGGGAATCCTTCTGCTCAGAGTCACTCTGCCTGGTAAAGAATATCTCACATTTCTTTGCTTTCTTCAGCATGGGGCTTGATAGCTGCTTCTCGATCCTTAGCAGAGCTGGAAGTGTGAGGCTCGTTGTCTGGCTTCCTCACATCATACACTTGCACTTGCAAAGAAGTCTTCCTTATCAAACAACGTCTTGGCTCATAGTCGCCTTTGACACTTATGTCACTCTACCACTTTGGTGGGAGATGAAATGAATGGGTTTAGGCTTTCATTTCCTTTTCAAGCATAACATGGAAGTAGATTCCATGATGTGGGCTGAAGGTAGCACTCACCACTACTTGTTTACATTCAACACATACAGTTCAAGGTTCTTCAGTCTTCAGAAACCATGGTGTTAGCTAGAAGTTGTTTTGACAGTGACTTGTGACTTGTTTCTCAGGGTTATGTGTAGTGTTCACCACTGGCTAGCTCGCGCTCTTGAAAGCCCTTCTATGCATACGACCCCAGACCAGTTGATGGGAGACATCCGCCCAGATCTGTTCCTCTGAGTAATGAATATTTTGCTTTTCCTGTGCTTTCCACAACACTTGGTATTAAATGTGCATTCATCTTTAACAAAAGAGATGGCATTCCAAAGACATTGCCACAACACGGCATTTAAAGGAAAATGTGTGGCACTGTCCTTAGGCTTCCTCACATCAAAACATTGCAAACGTGGGGGCGCCTGAGTGGCTCAGTGGGTTAAAGCCTCTGCCTTCAGCTCAGGTCATGGTCTCGGGGTCCTGGGATTGAGCCCCGCGTCGGGCTCTCTGCTCAGCAGGGGGCCTTCTTCCCCACCCCACCCCCCACGCTCTGCCTACCTCTCTTCCTACTTGTGATCTCTGTCTGTCAAATAAATAAATAAAATCTAATAAAACAAAAGAAAAAAATGCAAACGCATCCTTTTACGGTAACAACTTGTTAAGTAGTAGTCTCATTCTAGACAGATTATTCTCCCAGTTAACAGCATGGCGTTCTCCTTCTGCATGCATGCGTAACATGGAAGAGAGTTCCAGATGCATGTCGCCTGAGAGAAGCAGTCTACACAACTGGTTTCACCAGCACTAGACCTAGGGAACATTCTTTCATCTTCCTCATATACACTGAAAATCCTTCTAGTTTCAGGGAAAATGTTAGCAGAAGGACTATCCTTATGCTGTGTAGTTGCTTAACAGTTCAGTGTACAACCCTTAGGATTCAACACCTACACTTGAAGGGACCAACCACAATAAACCACGGCATTAGCTTGAAATCCTTCTTGGCGCCGACAATATGCAAAGATTATTAAAAGTGAAGGGACTTCTGGAGGCTCACAAGCATCAGCCTTCTTTATGCCTGACACCGGACATGAGGAGTGAGAAGCTCAAAACTCATATTTGTAGCTCTGAAAAAAGGACATCGCACTTTCTCTGGGTTGTCTTCCATACATGGTTTAAATGCTGCTTCAATACCGAGTAGTAGAGAAGGTCGTCTAAGGACTTCATCTGAACAGCATTGCTATTAGGTGGAAGTGCAAAGTTCCTTCGTTGGCTTCCACACATCACCCATTTGCAATTGCATCATCTATCTAACAACGTTAGTTGTCTTCCTTTCGACGCAGAGGTCTCTCTCCCAGTTAAGCTTACAACATATTCATTCTGCACTCACGCATAGCATGATAGACACTTCCAGCTGCATGTCAGTGGAAGGAAGCACTCTACACAACTTCATTCACCAGCACTGGCCTACAGCACTTTCTTTATGGATTCAAAACTTACCCATCAAGATTCTTTGTTCTTCATGAACCACTGGGTTGGCCCAAAATCATGGTGGACAATATCTATCATTTTAGAGTTAAGTGCAGAGCTCTCTGTAAGACACCTTGCATGCTCTTGCAATGACCTTCTGTCCTCCTTACACCGTATTTTAGTTGGCAGCAGCCCTCTGCAGAGAGATGTTCCTTCCAGTAAAGGATATCATGCCCTTCATCAGCTTCCTTCCACTTTTGGCCTGAATGCTGCTTCAGTTATTAGCAGAAGAGACAGTAGTCGAAAGTTGGACCCTCTACAGCCTTGCTGTTAGAGAGAAGAGTGTCGCATTTTCCTTAGGTTTCCTCACCTCATACTTTTGCATGCACATCCTTCTCCACTGAACACCATGTGAGCGGGTAGTCACATTCTTTTCCCCAGTTATGGGTATGGCGTTTTCCTTCCGCTTTCACGTGTACCCTGAAAGACGCTTTCAGGTGCAAGTTGGCTGAAAGATGATTTCTACACAACTTGTTTCTCCTGCCAAAGCCTAGGGTCCATTCATCATGGATTCAAAACATTCTAGACACTTCGTTCTTCAGGAACCCAAGTGTTAGTGCGAAGTCATGATGGACACCTAAATATTCCTCAGACTTACATGTAAGTCTCTCTGGAGGCATACTCGTATTCACTTGAAAGCCCATCTAGGTTCCTGTCACTGGACATGACTTGAGGGAAGTCTTCCCCACCAGGTTGATCCTATGACTAAAAGATGTCACATTTTCCCTTTGCTTTCTTCTGAAACACTTGCCTTGAAAGATGTTTCCATCCTTAGCTTAGGAGACGGTAGTGGAAAGACGACGTCCCTATAGATGGGTATTTACAGGGAAGTGTGTGGTTCATTTGCACACGTCATACACTTGCAAATGAATCTGTCTATACTGAAAGGCTTATAAGCTGGTAGACACTTTCCATGCAAAGATGGAAGGGTAGTTATAAATTCTCAGTGTGGATGAGGAAGGTTATTTTGATTCTTCCTAGGTGTGTCTTGGTATCTTTGTTAAAGGACTCAAGTTTCCCGAGATAAAGGGGGATTAAAACTGGTTTATATATATGGGTAGTATTAATTGGGGAAACAGGATTACCTTGAAGCTTATCTCTATATCAATATTTAAAAATAGAAAAGCAAAAGAAAAACACAGGTATAGGTATCAAAAAATGTAAAGTTAAAAGGTTATTATGGAATTTGTTGTACTAAACCTCTCATTGTGATGGTAAATAGGTTAAAAATTATAAGAAATTAAAAAGAATGAGACTAGTGGGAACAAATAAAAAATAAAATTCATAACTATGAAGTATACAAGTTTTAGTGCAGTACCGGGAACTTACTCTATTCCGTTACCCTGATATTGGGGTTTTACAGTTTTATGTGGACCCTGTGGTGGTTGTCCCTCTTGGGTTTTTTTGTTTTGGGGTTTGTTTTTTTTTTTGGTGGACTTTCAGGGGGAGGAGCCCGCTGTATGGTTTTTCAGTCAGTCTTTTTTTAAAGATATTATTTATTATCTGACAGAGATCACAATTAGGCAGAGAGGCAGGCGAGGTGGGGTGGGGGGGAAGCAGGCTCCCCGCTGAGCAGAGAGCCTGATGCTGCAGGGCTCAATCCTGGGACCTTGGGATCATGACCTGAGCCAATGAGCAACCCAGACGCCCACAGGCAGTCTTGCTAGAGTTGAGTCCTCCTGTCCCTTATCAAGGGGCTGGGCTCTGAGGAAACCAGGTTTTAGGCTTTTGTTCTCTGGAGTGTTTTTTTCCCCCTCGGCAGATTTTGGCAGTTCTTCGGAGGTTTAGAGGAATGCAAACTGCACCCAGACCTCCGTCTCAGAGAGAAGCCTCAGTCTCTTCCCTTCTGGGTGGTCAAGAGCACACAGACTCCCCTCTGCCACCTCCCACCAGCAGAGCGTGTCCCTAGCCACAGTCTCAGGGGTCGCAGGAGCTTGTACCCTGGTGCTACTAAAACAGCAAACATTATTAGTCCAGAGTGCGGCTTCCAGTGGTTGCCTTTGCCGTGGCTGTCTGGGCAAGTCCAGACTGCCCAAGAGATCCCAACCAGAGATAGCATGCTGAGATTTTCATGCTGGCCTGGGCTGGGAGTGTTGATTCTTGCCGGCCCTAGAGAGCTCTGGGTAGCACTTGTAGGGACCTCTCTCAGGGGAGGGTGTGGAGTGCAACTCAGATCCCGGACTCACAGCCCAGGATGCAAAACGCTGTGGCTCTAGAGAGTGTAGGCTGGCATCCACACCAGACTCTCTCATGGACACCGTTACCCAGATGCTCTCACGTGCACCAGAAGCTTAGGGACCACGGCCATGGTGCTTCACCACACTCTCTCTGGCACGGTGCCAGTGGTGTCCCTCCTGGGTCTGTGGGTTTAAGCCTGTGCCACAATCGCCCGATTCCACCAATTTCCCCTTAAGATCTTTTGATCTTTTTGTGTGCTTTTAACCAGACTCCATGTTAAAGCTGGTCCCCAATCACAGGGCATTCTCATATTGGGGAATTACTTTCCAGTGGGTCACTTCTGGTGGCTCCCTCCCCCTTTTGTTTATCTTCCAATATCAATCCAATCTTCCCACTCCACTTTACCTGTCCACTCATGTCTTCTGCCCCCGTAGAGATCCTGAAGTGTATAATCCTACATCTCAGGCTGATTTCATGGGTGTTCAGCGTGTTCTGATAGATAATCAGCTCACTTTAGGGGACTGGTTGAAACAGCATCTCCTACTTCTCTGCCATCTCGCCCCACTCCTGACATGACATTTTTCTGAGAATTAAGAGGAAGGCTTTCCACAGCCGAACTCACATGCACTGCAAAGCGCTTCTTTCCTTAAACTGGTTTTTAGTTGACAGAAACCCTCTGTACAGAGTTGTTCCTCCGAGTAAAACTTATATCACGTTCCCTCTGCTTTCTTCCACAGTTAGCTTCATTTCTGCTTCCATCTTTAGAAGTGATGGTAGTTGAAAATCAGCACCTCTATGGCCTTGCTTTTAGAAGGAAGAGTGTGACACTTGCCTTAGATTTCATCACCTCATACATTCAAAAGCGTGTCCTTCTCCACCTAACAACTCGTTAGCCAGTAGTCCCATTTGACCCAGACTTCTCTCTCCCAGTTATGTGTATTCCATTATTCTGCTTTGCAAGTAGCACGGAAGACACGTCCAACTGCATGTAACTAGATATCAGCTGACAACAACAGACTCCACAAGTTCCTTCATAATCACAGGCTTAGGGCCTGTTCCTCATGGATTCAACACACATACTAAAGGACGCTTCGTTCTTCTAGAACCAACATGCTAGCGTGATATTTTAATTGACACCAACATATTTCTCAGCGTTATGGGTGCAGTTTCTTGGAGGACTACTCGAATACACAAAAGACTTATCTTCCCCAAACCGCACTTTAGGAGAGGAAAGCACCCCACACACAGATGTTCCTCCCACTAAAGTATATCGCGCTCCCCTCCACTTCAACACTTTGCTTCAAAGCTTTTTTAATCCAGAGCAGAAGACGGAATTGTCTATCTTTTTCTTCAGCTTCCTCGTGTGTAAAATAATGCTTATCTATCAGTGTCTTAGCAGATAGATGCCTTTGACGCATATGTCGCTCTCCAAGTTAAGGATAAAGCCTTTAACGTTACCTTACAGTGTAGCATGGAAGGCCCTATCACCTATATGAAACGGTGTCAGCTGAGTGAAGCACACTAACACAGCTTGTATCAGCAGCACAGGCCTAGGACACTTTCCTTAAGGATTTGACGCATACACTTCAACCCGCCATTAGGAGTCTTTCTCCTTGCGCCAAAGAAGACTGCACACCAAAGGCAGCTCAGCTTCAGGCTTGTTTCTTGGAGGTAAGGCTTTGGTGCTCTCTCGAGGTTTCCAGGCTAAGCTTTGGGAAGGCATCCTTCTCCAAGGAGTGATGTGTGCGGGGATGGAGTTGGCATTCCACCCTGACTTGTTTCTCACAGGGAGGTCGAGGAGCTTGACCTTGGGCATTCCCCCACACTCTGAGTTAGCCAGCCCTTTCCCCAAGTATGCCCCGAGGCACTGCCCCGGGAAAGGATCGCACCTCGGCCCGGGAACTTCCACCTCAGGAAGTGGGCTGCTTCCTCTGTCATCCATTCTTCTCTCTTAGCACACATGGATCGGGGGAGGACGTTTGTCCCGAAGAAGAGTGTTGCTGTGATTTCGTGGCCCCACAGGCTCGGTCGGCTTCCAGGCCCCTGCGTGAAATGACTATGTCTCCATGAAGCCCACTGTCACACCAGAGGTGCTGGCGGCACCCACAGGTCCCTGGGGTGGAGACCAAAGCCCTCAGGGTGTGTGCATGTTCGCCCACGCTGGAGAGTCTGCCTTGAGCTTTAGGGGGAATGGGAGCCGACGGGTCCACCTTCGTTAAGCGCGTTCAAGGAACTGAGGGTTTGGCACCTTGCTCTGTGCTTCTCTCTTCATGGGACACAGTGGGGCGTGCGGGGCCAATGCATCGTCCCGAAGGAATCCCATGGAAATGGCTTTGCAATTCCACCGCCCATTTTGCACAAGCCTCCCTGCTCAGGGCGCCCCCAGAGAGGGTTGCTTGAACGCCAGCATTGCGGTCATGTCCTCTATGCGAGCTGGGTGTGCAGCACTGTGCTTTCCTAACGATTGCTCCTGTGGGGTCGACCGATGGCGGGCGGCCGGCTGACGGAAGCGTTGTGGCTGCCAGAATTCCTCCCGCGCCCTCAGAACTGGAGTGTGTGTTCTGCTGTGGGTCCCTCAGTCACTGTTGCTGCAGGAGCCGCTTTCGACATCTTTGTGCATCTTTCTCCATGCGGGGATGGTGGTGGCATTCCACCCTGACTTTTTTCTTACAGGGACGTTCAGAAGTTGACCTTGGACTATCCCACACACCCCGAGTCAGCAAACCGCTTCCCCGTGTATGACGCGAGGCGCTGACCCCCGGGAGAGGCCCTCCCACAGTTCGGGTTTCCAGCCTCTGGAATCTCTCATCCTTCCTCTCTCATCAACACTTCTCTTTCCACAGGTAGTTCAGGAGAGGACGTTTTTCCGGCGATCGGTGTTGCTTTAAATTCAGGGCCACGCTGGCTCGATCAGTTTCCAGGCTCCTGTTTGATAAGACTGTATCTCCCTGAACCCTGCCATCACACCAGAGGTGCTGGCAGCACCCCCATGTCCCTGGCGTGTAGGTCCAACCCGTCAGGGTGTGTGCAGCTTCGCCTGTGAGAAGGCTTCTGGCTTGAGGGTAAAGCAGAGCTAACAGGGCCCCTCCATTAAGCTCGTTCAAGGAGCAGGGGATGGATCCTTGCTCTGTGCTTCTGGGTGTCACCACCACTTCTCTCTTCAAGGGACGGAGTGGGGCATGCGGGGCCAGTGCGTCGTCCTGAAGCAATCCCGTGGCACTGGCTTGGTGCTTCCACCGCCTGTTTCAGGCAGGCCTCACTGCTCAGGGTGGCCCAGAGGGGTTTCCCTGAAGGCCAGGGTCGCTGTCCTGTCCTCTCCGTGAGCCGGGTGTGCAGCACGGTGCTTTCCTTATGCTTGCTCAGTGGGGCTAACCGATGGCGGGCGTCAGGCTGAGGCAAGTGGGGCTGCTGCCAGTAGTCCTCCCATGCCCTCAGAATTGGAGTTTTTGTTCTGCTGTGCATCCCACCTTCTGTGCTCCTGCATAGGGTGGCAGTCATAGTAGCATTTGGAGCCATTGCCTCCACAGCATGTCAGGCTGCTGTGAGATAGTGAACAGTTCCCTCTCTTGGATGTTCTGCGACCCACGGACTGGGAACCTTCCTTTGGCTTGTGCACCAACAAAAAGGGTGAATCTTTCTCTCCTCAGCAAAGAGCGACCTCGTGAAAGGCAATGCAGTTTCAGGCTTTTTTCTAGGAGGTAAAGCTCTGGTCTTCTCCTTATGCTTCCAGGCTGGGTTTTGAGAAGTCAAATTTCTCCATGGAGGGACGTGTGCAGGACGCTGTTCTCTTTCCACACTGACTTCTTTCTTACAGTGAAGCAGACTGCCTTTCTGTCAGCTGTTCACACATTTGAAAACTTCTTCCCCTTTCGCGACACAAGACAGTGAGTTGAGAGACGCCGGCTGCTCAGCACCCGGGACTCCCCGATCAGTTACCAGGCCGATTCCTTCACTCATCTATGCTTCTCTCTTAGCCGACGTGGGTCGGGGTAGCACGTTTTCCCTAACAACAGCATTTCTTTGACTTCAGGCACCCCCCCCCTTACTCGTTCGGCTTCCAGACAACTGTGTGTAAATGATACTCTCTCCCTGAAACACACGGGCCAGAGGTGCTGGTTGCACTGATGGGTTCCTCTGGGTAGAGCCTTGAGCTCTACCAAGGGTTCCTGCCTCTGAGAGAGGGCTTTTGACTTTTGGGACATGGGTGCTGACTGAGTTCCCTCCATTGGGGTTCGCTGAGAGTTTCGCACTTTTCTCTGTTCTTCAAGGTGTCAGTACTGCTTCTCTCTTCATGGTACCGACTGTGGCATGTGCTGCAAATGCGTTGCCCAGAAATGATGTGGTACTTGTCTTTTGTTCCCACCACACGTTTCTGGTAGGCCTGTCTGCTCATGGTGCCTCAAGGATGGTTGCATGTAGGAGGGTCTCGCTACCATGTCTTCTCCCTGAGACAGGTGTGCAACACTCTGTTCTCCTCACGCTTGTACAGGCAGGGCAGGTGCCAACTCCTAGGGTCAGTCTGGAGGGGGGCGCTATGAGAAATAGTCTTGCGCACTCAGAACTGGAGTTTGTGTTCTGCTATGTGTTCCATGGCTGGGTCTCTTTGTTAAGGTGGCTGTTGGTGTAACAAAAGAATCACCACCCCGGCAGGGTGCCGGGCTGCTCTGAGGCCTAGTGAAGGGGGGGGCCTCTTCTCGGAGTTCCTCCGACCCAAGTTCCCCCAACCTTCCTTAGACTTCCATGCCCACACCAGGGGCTGAATTTTTCTCTCCCCAGGCAAGAGCTTTGCTAACGAATGCAGCTCTGTTTCCGGCTTGTTTCTAGGAGTAAGGTTGTGGCACTCTCCTTAGGCTTCCAGAGGGAGATTTCAAATGGCACCCAGTCGATCACAGAAAGAAGACGGGATAGACATAACGGGGAGAGAGAAGTTTCTGTGCAATGTGACTAAGGGCTAGCATGAGCTCAGTAGAGAAGGAGGTGCATGCGAAAGTGTGATGCAAGACAACCTAAGGAAAGGGCCACACTATTCCCTCTAAAAGCAATGTTGTAGAGGTGCCCCAATTCGACTGCCGTCTCTTCTCTCAGGATCAGTGCTAAGTCCAGGTCAAATGTGGATGAGCGCTGACAGAGAACAAGATATCCTTTACTTGAGTAACAGAGAGCAGACAGTCTGGATCCTTGAGAGAGCACCAGAAAGTGATCTCCAAGAAACAACCGTGAAGCCAAGCTTCAGAGAGAAGCGTGGATGAGAGAGGAAGCGCCTGGTTTCCTGAGACGG
>JAHRIG010008867.1:0-18351 GCA_020311275.1 Eira barbara | reverse complement strand
CTCTCACAGGCACCTGGGTTCAGTTCATTGGTAGGTTCTTCTTGGGGAGGGTCCAGTGTCCTGACCACCTTTCTCTCTTCAACACCATATCCCTGAGCCACACATTGACTGCCGCTCCGGAAGACATTTGCTGAAGGATAGTTGAGGGACCAGAAGCAGATGCTCCTGTCCTTCTCTTTCTAGAGCTTTTGTCTGTTTCTAAGTCTTTCTGCATGAGATTCTTGACAAGTGTCCTGTTGAAACCTGTGAATCAACACTGTGAACAAAAGAGTCGAGGGCAGCACAGCATACCAACCTTTCTAAGCATCGCTGTTTGCTGCCTTCACCATCCATGAACTTGGTCTTGTTCAAGAAGGTTGACTCAGGGCGCCCGGGTGGCTCAGTAGGTTAGAGCCTCTGGTTTCAGCTGAGGTCATGGTCCCAGGGTCCTGGGATCGAGCCCTGCATTGGGCTCTCTGCTCAGCTGGGACCCTGCTTCCCCTTCTCTCTCTGCCTGCCTCTCTGCCTACTTGTGATCTCTCTCTGTCAAATAAATAAACAAAATCTTAAAAAAAAAAAAAAAGGTTGACTCAGTGGGGTTGACAGTTTTCCATCTGAAGTCTTTTCCCCTGAGATAACACCCTGAGTATGTGACAGTTCACATGGATTATTTGAGGACATATTTTTGGCACTAAGATTGGCCTTTTCCTACACCAGGATCTTTCATGAGGGGCCAGGGTTTGTGCTTCTAAAGCCTAGAGATGTGTGGGAGTGAGTTTCCATGCCAGTGAAGCCATATTGTGGAAGGCTCCTTTAGGCTGACTGATTGTGTGGGGCACAGCCTTGGTCTGAGGATCAGGGCACCCCATGGAGGTGTGAGACTAGTGATGGGCTCCTGCTTCATCCTAATGAGGGTAGCTCGTCAGGCTTGGCTTTTCACTTTGAATTGAAATGAGCCTTCACCATCTTAAACCAAAGACCAACTCTGAGAGGGCACAAAGTGCAATGTTATTTGGTGACATGGTGAATGAATTAAAGTAGAGAAATATAAAGACAGCCCCTATTGCAGGGAGCTTGGCCAGCAGCCAGAGTTCGATTTTTCTTTAACCCTAAATGGGCCTTCATTCATTTCCCTGTTGTGTTTTCAGTCTGTGCTTTTAGCGGGGACATTCCAACATAGGCCATCAAGTGTGCTGGGAGGATAAATGGCAGAAATTCAGGACCTTGGCTACGGGACAATGTATATACCTTTCCCATCTTAGGAAGCTAGAAGAGACACTTTATGAACTGAATGCCACCAAGAATGAGCTGTCAGCTGCTGATGAAAATCTGAAAGTAACTGAAGAAGAAATGGACAAGTACAGGTAAGTTCAGATACTACATACTATTGGCTACTGAAACACCTGTTCCCTTTGTATTTTTTTAACTTTTTTCAGTTTTCTTATAAACATATAATGTATTATTAGCCCCAGGGGTACAAGTCTGAAATCACAAGGCTTACACATTTCACAGCACTCACCATAGCACATACCCTCCCCAGTGTCCATAACCCCACCACCCTTTCCCTCCCCCCCTCCCCCCGGCACCCCTCAGTTTGTTTTGTGACACCTTGTTTCATTTATTCTTTTCCTACCCCCCAAACACCCCACATTGCATGAGGAGAGCATATGATAGTTGTCTTTCTCTGATCGACTTATTTCGCTAAGGATAATAACCTCTAGTTCAATCCACGTCGTTGCAAATGGCAAGATTTATTTCTTTTGATGGCTTCATAGTATTCCATTGTATATATATACCACATCTTCTTTATCCATTCATTTGTTGATGGACATCTAGGTTCTTTGCATAGTTTGGCTATTGTGGACATTGCTGCTATAAACATTTGGGTGCACGTGCCCCTTCAGAGCACCACGTTTGTATCATTAGGGTAAATACCCAGTAGTGCAATTGCTGGGCCATAGGGTAGCTCTATTTTCAGCTTTTTAGGAACCTCCATGCTGTTTCCAGAGTGGTTGCACCAGCTTGCATTCCCACCAAAAGTGTAGGAGTGTTCCCCTTTCTCCACATCCTCGCCAGCATCTGTCATTTCCTGACTTGTTAATTTTAGCCATTCTGACTGGTGTGAGGTGGTATCTCATTGTGGTTTTGATTTGTATTTCCTGAAGCTGAGTGATGTGGAGCACTTTTTCATGTGTCTGTTGGCCATCTGGATGTCTTTGCAGAAATGTTTCTTCATGTCCTCTGCCCATTTCTTGATTGGATTATTTGTTCTTTGGGTGTTCAGTTTGCTAAGCTCTTTATAGATTTGGATACCAGCCCTTTATCTGATATGTCCTTTGCCTTTTCGTATTGTTAACTGTTTCCATTGCTGTGCAAAAGCTTTTGATCTTGATGAAGTTCCAATAGTTCATTTTTGCCCTTGCTTCCCTTGCCTTTGGCGATGTTTCTAGGAAGAAGTTGCTGTGGTTGAGGTCAAAGACGTTGCTGCCTGCATTCTCCTCAAGGATTTTGAAGGATTCCTTTCTCACATTGTCGTCGTTCATCCATTTTGAGTCTATTTTCGTGTGTGGTGTAAGGAAATGGTCCAGTTTCATTTTTCTGCATGTGGCTGTCCAATTTTCCCCACACCATTTGTTGAAGAGGCTGTCATTTTTCCATTGGACATTCTTTCCTGCTTTGTCGAAGATTAGTTGACCATAGAGTTGAAGGTCTATTTCTGGGCTCTCTCTTCTGTTCCATTGATCTATGTGTCTGTTTTTGTGCCAGTACCATTCTGTGTTGATGATGACAGCTTTGTAGTAGAGCTTGAATTCCAGAATTGTGATGCCACCAACTTTAGCTTTCTTTTTCAATATTCCTTTGGCTATTCGAGGTCTTTTCTGGTTCCATATAAATTTTATATGTTTTTGTATGTATTTGTTCCATTTCTTTGAAAAAAGCGGATGAGATTTTGATAGGGATTGCATTAAATGTGTAGATTGCTTTAGGTAGCAAAGCAATATTTCACAATATTTGTTCTTCCAATCCAGGAGCATGGAACATTTTTCCATTTCTTTGTGTCTTCCTCAATTTCTTTCATGAGTACTTTATAGTTTTTTTCTGAGTATAGTGTCTTTGCCTCTTTGCTTATGTGTATTCCTGGGTATCTTATGGTTTTGGGTGCAATCGTAAATGGGATTGACTCCTTAATTTCTCGTCCTTCTGCCTTGTTGTTGTGTAAAGCAATGCAACTGATTTCTGGGCATCGATTTTATATCCTGACACTTTACTGAATTCCTGTACAAGTTCTAGCAGATTTGGAGTGCAGTCTTTTGGGTTTTCCACATATATTATCATATCATCTGCAAAGAGTGAGAGTTTGGCTTCTTTTTTGCCGATTTGGATGCTTTTGATTTCATTTTGTAATTCGTATAACTGTTGTCTGAATGCTGAGGCTAGGACTTTTAGTACTATGTTGAATAGCAGTGGTGATAATGGACAACCCTGCCGTGTTCCTGACCTTAGCAGAAAAGCTCTCAGTTTTTCTCCATTGAGAATGATATTTGCGGTGGGTTTTTCATAGATGGCTTTGATAATTTTGAGGTATGTGCCCTCTATCCCTACATTTTGAAGAGTTTTGATCAGGAAGGGATGCTGTACTTTGTCAAATGCTTTTTCAGCATCAGTCGAGAGTATCATATGGTTCTTGTTCTTTCTTTTCTTAATGTATTGCATCACATTAATGGATTTGCGGATGTTGAACCAACCTTGCAGCCCTGGAATAAATCCCACTTGGTCGTGGTGAATAATCGTTTTAATGTACTGTTGGATCCTATTGGCTAGTATTTTGGTGAGAATTTTCACATCTGTGTTCATCAAGGATATTGGTCTGTAATTCTCTTTTTTGAAGGGATCCTTGTCTGGTCTTGGGATCAAGGTGATGCTGGCCTCGTAAAACGAGTTTGGAAGTTTTCCTTCCATTTCAGTTTTTTGGAACAGTTTCAGGAGAATAGGAATTAATTCTTCTTTAAATGTTTGGTAGAATTCCCCCGGGAAGTCATCTGGCCCTGGGCTTTTGATTGTTTGGAGATTTTTAATGACTGTTTCAATCTCCGTAGTGGTTATTGGTCTGTTCAGGTTTTCTATTTCTTCCTGGCTCAGTTGTGGTAGTTTATATGTCTCTAGAAATGTATCCAATTCTTCCAGGTTGTCCAATTTGTTGGTGCAGAGTTGCTCATAGTATGTTCTTATAATTGTTTGTATTTCTTGGGTGTTGGTTGTGATCTCTCCTCTTTCATTCATGATTTTATTAATTTGGGTCCTTTCTCTTTTCCTTTTGATAGATCTGGCCAGGGGTTTATCAATCTTATTAGTTCTTTCAGAGAATCAGCTCCTAGTTTCATTGATTTGTTCTATTGTGTTTTTAGTTTCTATTTCATTGATTTCTGCTCTGATCTTTATGATTTCTCTTCTCCTGCTGGGTTTAGGCTTTCTTTGTTGTTCTTTCTCCAGCTCCTTTAGGTGTAGGGTTAGGTTGTGTATTTGAGACCGTTAGTGTTTCCTGAGAAAGTCTTGTATCGCTATATATTTTCCTCTCAGGACTGCCTTTGTTGTGTCCCACAGATTTTGAACCATTGTGTTTTCATTATCATTTGTTTCCATGAATTTTTTCAATTCTTTAATTTCCTGGTTGACCCATTCATTCTTTTTATTTTTAAATGTTTTATTTCTTTTCAGCATAACAGTATTCATTGTTTTTTCACCACACCCAGTGCTCCATGCAATCCGTGCCCTCCCTAGTACCCACCACCGGGTTCCCCCAACCTCCTACCCCCCGCCCCTTCGAAACCCTCAGGTTGTTTTTCAGAGTCCATCGTCTCTCATGGTTCACCTCCCCTTCCAATTTCCCTCAACTCCCTTCTCCTCTCCATCTACCCTTGTCCTCCATATTGTTTGTTTAATAGGGTGCTCTTTAGCCTCCATGTATTTGAGTTCCTTCCAACTTTCCTCTTGTGATTGAGTTCTAGCTTCAGAGCATTGTGGTCTGAAAATATGCAGGGAATGATCCCAGTCTTTTGATACCGGTTGAGACCTGAATTATGACCCAGGATGTGGTCTATTCTGGAGAATGTTCCATGTGCACTAGAGAATATGTATTGTTGCTTTGGGATGGAATGTTCTGAATATATCTGTGATGTCCATCTGGTCCAGTGTGTCATTTAAGGCCTTTATTTCCTTGTTGATCTTTTGCTTGGATGATCTGTCCATTTCAGTGAGGAGAGTGTTAAAGTCCCCTACTATTATTTTATTATTGTCAGTGTGTTTCTTTGATTTTGTTATTAGTTGGTTTATACAGTTAGCTGCTCCCACGTTAGGGGCATAGATATTTAAAATTGTTAGATCTTCTTGTTAGAAAGACCCTTTGAGTATGATATAGTGTCCTTCGTCATCTCTTATTATACACTTTGGCTTCAAATCTAATTGATATGATATAAGGATTGCCACCCCAGCTTTCTTCTGCTGTCCATTAGCATGGTACATTGTTTTCCACCCCCTCACTTTAAATCTGGAGGTGTCTTTGGGTCTAAAATGAGTTTCTTGTAGGCAGCATATTGATGGGTTTTTTTTAATCCATTCTGATACCCTGTGTCTTTTGATTGGGGCATTTAACCCATTTACATTCAGGGTAACTATTGAGAGATATGAATTTAGTGCCCTTAGATTGCCTGTAAGATTACTGTTACTGAATATTGTCTCTGTTTCTTTCTGATCTACAACTTTTAGGCTCTCTCTTTGCTTAGAGGACCCCTTTCAATATTTCCTGTAGAGCTGGTTTGGTGTTTGAAAATTATTTCAGTTTTTATTGGTTCTGGAAGCTTTTTATCTCTCCTTCTATTTTCAATGATAGCCTAGCTGGATATAGTATTCTTGGCTGCATATTTTTCTCATTTAGTGCTCTGAATAGATCATGCCAGTCCTTTCTGGCCTTCCAGGTCTCTGTGGATAATCTAATTAGCCACTGCCAATCTAATATTTTTACCATTGTATGTTACAGCTTTCTTGCCCCGGGGTGCTGCCAGGATTTTCTCTTTGTCGCTAAGACTTGTAAATTTTACTATTAGATGACGGAGTGTGGACCTATTCTTTTTTATTTTGAGGGGGGTTCTCTACACCTCCTGGATTTTTGCATGCTCCCTTTGCCATATTAGGGAAATTCTCTACAATAATTCTCTCCAATATACCTTCTGCTCCACTCTTTCTTTTTCTTCTGGAATCCAATTATTCTAATGTTGTTTCATCTTATGGTATCACTGATCTCTCCAATTCTCCCCTCGTGGTCCCATAGTTGTTTGTCTCTCTTTTGCTCAGCTTCTTTATTCTCTGTCATTTGGTCTTCTATATCACTAATTCTTTCTTCTGCCTCATTTATCCTAGCAGTAAGAGCCTCCCATTTTTTATTGCATCTCTTTAATAGCTTTTTTTGATTTCAACTTGGTTAAATTGTAGTTCTCTTATTTCTCCAGAAAGGGCTTTTATTTCTCTGGACAGGGTTTCTTATCTTCCATGCCTTTTTCAAGCCTGGCTAGAACCTTGAGAATCGTCATTCTGAACTCTAGATCTGATATATTACCAATGTCTGTACTGATTAGGTCCCTAGCCTTCGGTACTGCCTCTTGTTATTTTTTTTTTTTTTTGTGGTGAGTTTTTCCGCCTTGTCATTTTGTCCTGATAAGAGTATATGAAGGAGCAAATAAAATACTAAAAGGGTGGCAAAGACCCCAGGAAAATGTGCTTTAACCAAATCAGAAGAGTCCTCAAATCATGGGAGGGAGAAAGGGGGTAAAAAGAAGTTCAGAAAAAAAAATTAAAGAAAACAAATAAGGAAAAAATATAAAAAAGAAAAAATATATATACATATTAGACTGGTGACTAGAACAGGGTCACTCCCTTAATTTTGGGTGTATTTTGGTCTCTTAGAAGAAATTACCTCCCAAAATTTTAAAGAATGAAAAATATATATAAGGGTAAACACGATGAAGAGATGGAATATGACTATTAAGATCAAAAAAAATTTTTTTTTAATTTCTAAAAAAGGAGTTGATTGGTAAGTTGGTTGGGAGAATAAAGAAAAAGAAACTGGAGAGAATTTGCTCAGGCTGGAGACTAGAACAAGCCCGGTGGTAGATTTAGGGTGTATTTTGACCTATTAGAAGAAGTTGTACCCCAAATTTTTTAGAAGAAAAAACCCAATGTGTATACAAAAACTGAAGTTAGATACAATGAAGGATAAAACATGACAATAATAATGAAGGTTCAAAAAAGATTTTTTTTTTAATGAAAAGTATTGTTAAGATAAACTGGTTAAAAAACATTGAAAGAAGAAAGGGTAAAAGTTAAAAAAAAAATTTAGCAGAAGAAAAAAAATTAAAAAAATTAATTAACTTTGTAAGGCTAAAGTATCATGGGGAGAAAGCCATGAATTCCATGGTTTGCTTTCTCCTCTGGATTTCCGCTGCTCTCCTTGGTAAGTGAAGTTGGTCTTGGCTGGATTTCTTGTTGATCTTCTGGGGGAGGGGCGTGTTGTAGTGATTCTCAGGTGTCTTTGCTGCAGGCGGAATTGCACTGCACTTACCAGGGGCCGGGCTAAGTAATCCTCTCGGGTTCACTTTCGGGAGCTTTTGTTCCCTGAACACTTCTCCGTAGAGTTCCAGAGGACGGGAATGAAAATGGCGGCCTCCCAGTCTCTGGCCTCGAGGAGCCGAGAGCTCGGGGCCCCACTCCTCAGTGCACCCTCAGAGAAAAGCGCCCAACCGCCCCGCCTCCCTGGCCTCTGGCCACGCTCCGAGCTCACCCAGCCTGTGACCGAGCGTCTCTGTCTCTGGCACACAGCTCCACCTGGAGTCTCCGAACCCCTTAGATCCCTGAGCTCTTCTGGGGGGGTCTCCCCAGATCTTGTGGGGTCTCACTCACAGAGCAGTGGCCTGTGCCACGGATTACGGTTCAAGGTAACCCTGAGCTGAGAGCTCACTCCTCGGCTCTGTCTCTGTAGCTGGCTTCCCCACTCTAATACCTGCGAGTTCTGCGACACTCGGACACCCCCGATCCTTCTGTGACCCTGCAGGACCTGGGGCCACTCTGTCCCCGTGTGGGCTTCACCCCGGTTTAGCCTCTGGAGCGATGCCCCTCAGTGGAGCAGACTTTTAAAAGTCCTGATTTTGTGCTCCGTTGCTTGCCAGGAGCCGGACCCTCCCCCCGGGGTCTATCTTCCCGTCGCTTTGGATTCACTTCTCTGTGGGTCCTACCTTTCAGAAAGCGGTCGATTATCTGTTTCTAGAATTGTTTCTCTCCTTCTCTTCGATCTCCTGTTGGATTTGTAGGTGTTCGGAATGGTTTGATAAGCTATCTAGCTCATCTCCTGCTACCTGATGTCATCTCAGCCTGCTACTTCTCCGCCATCTTGACTCCTCCATCCCTTTGGATTTTTAATCTTTGTACAATTTGAGGACTCAGTTAAGTAATATACACCAAAATTCAGAGGATGTATCCAGAGAGAATTAACAGATATGGAAAGATAAGGCACAGAACAGTTACGTTACTAAACACGTCCGGATCCCCAGCGTTGGCCTGACTGTGGAAAGTGGCTCCACATCAGTGTCCTTGGGGTTGTGACTTGAGGAAAGCAGTTTGTCCTAGGATGAGTCCTACCCATAAACACGGTAGTGCCATCTGATGGCGCTGGTCTTTGCAACCCTGGGAACCATGGCGAGGATAGAAGGTAAAGGAGAATAGAGCTTCATGACAAAAGACACTTGTCATGTGATAACTGAGGGAAAGATTGAAAATAGGTAAGGAAATTATGTCAGTTCCTGCAGGCAAAGAAAAACGATTAAGGAAAGGCTGTAACAATAGCTTTGATCCTACTGTCCAATTATAGTCCGGTGAAAGTGTTTCCTGTGTCAGGATCCATTGTATGAGGGGACAGATAAGAGGAGGATGGCTACATGGGCAGATGATTGAAAATCACACCCAGTGTTGGGTTTTGTCTGATGAAAACAATTGTCCCTCACAGACAACAAGTGGAAGAAAGGCAAGATCAGCTGCAGGAGTCTAACCTCACCTTCCATCACAAGGTAACCTGAGTTGTGCCCAACACACTGACCCCTTGGCGCCCCCTGCATGTGATGGAAGTGGCCCTTAGAGCCCTGAAGATGGGCTTTTGGTGTGTTGGCTTTTTTCAGATCGCAGTTCAGGAGAGGAATGCTCTGGCTAACTGGGTAAGTGTTTTCTTCTTCCTCGTCTTCGTTTGGGGCACAGTCGGGCACAACTGAAGGTGGGTGTTTTTCTCCCACAGATGAAGGCTCGGTATTGGGAAACAAGGATGATGCAGCAGAGCAGGGAGAATGCCTACCTGAAATACAGGTGTGAGAGTTTGACGTGCGTTTTTACGGGTGTTTGGAGGGGTGATGGCTATGCTGTTTAGTGCCTAGGAGAGGACGTGGTGTTGTCATTCTTAGAGATGTCCATTCTTTTTCTGTGTTCAAGACTGCGCATGATGAAAGGGGAGATGCTGCCTGTGGGTTCCACGAGGTGTGAACCCATGCCGGGAAGGCCTGAGTTGCAGAAGCCTCTGTGGCAAGGTAGGGAGCACGATGTGAAATGCAGCAGCCTGATTTCTGCTATGAAACCACACGGTGTCCTTCCCGTTCCTGTGGGTGATCGCGGTGTGTCCTGGAGAGAATCACAAGCCTGCAGGTTGTCTGAAGGGGTGACAGGAGGGTGCTCTCCTCATATGCCCCCAGGCAGCAGGACACTTGCCCCTGTGACAGGTGGAGCTCATGCCGCTCCACACCTTCCCCCCACCACCCCCTTCTGAAGAGCTGAGCCTGAGAAGGTGGGAGCCGAGCGCCCTTCCCACCTTGACTCAGTGTTCAAGCCTTGGCAAAAAAAAAAAGACTGCGAAAAGGGCATTTATTTACTCGTTATGGAGGTTCCTATATTTTTGTTTTATTTGTAATCTATAGGACCATATGCAGCAATGAAATATATTTTACTCCTCTCATGTTACCGGTGCAATGCTATAGCTTTATTGCTCAATCTGCCTGTTTTCTTTGTTCGTGACCTTACAAATGTCAAAGTCTGTTTCTTCCCTGAAATTTTTACTTGTTGGCCAGTCACGCATGCTAGGTCTCATCTGCAGGCTGGACAAATGAACCATCCACCTGTGGCCTGAGAAGAGAACGTGGGCCATTCATGTTGGGGGTTTGTGGATGTCACCCACCCAAGGCTAGTCTCACTTAGATGTTTAATCTATGAAGAAAAAGTGATTTTGTCTGATGTGTGTTGAGCGCCCCAATTTTAGTGTTGATTTCCAGCCAGTTGTACCCCGACCTGTCCACATGTGATGGATTACTTATGGAAACCCTAGAACCAGGGCCATGGAGTGTCTTCCGTAAGACACCAGGTGACTGGTGTCTCTCTTCGCAAAGGAGTCACTGGAGTCACGTGGGAAACCGTCTGATATGGGACCCAAGTGTGGGAAAGAGTGAAACATGGGGGAAGAAGGCATGGAGGGCGTGCAGACCATCATAAACCCCTGACCTTTGTCTGATCCAGCACCTAGACCAGTTCCCAGGATGGACGGCAGCACCAGCCCTCAAAGGGACCCACAGATGGCTACGGTAAGTGCTGTGGGCGTTTTTAGTAGTGTCTGTTTCCGAAATGTATTGCAGTGTGCACAGCACCCTGTCTTGGCCTTGTGGCTGTTGCATGTGTCCTGCGATCATCCCTTTCAGAGTGCACGCTGTTCACCCAGGAGCCTCCGGGCTGCTCCGTTAGAGATCCTCAATTTCGTGCTTCCTCCCAAAGCTGTAGATGCTTAGAGGCACGGGATGGTAGGATGCTCACCTCATGCATGTGTGTGTGTGTGTGTGCGCGCTTCTATGCCTGTGTGTAAATAACTCGAGGAGGATGACATCTCACTCCACAGTGAAGTCGGATAGTCCCGCTGACTCTTTGCGGTTTGCTTTACTGCGGGAGCAGGAGCATTTTTGCTTTTCGGGTCAGGAGACAAACCTGGGAGGATGTCTGCAGAGGTCCTCGCAGATGGAAAATGGGAAAAGCCAAGACTGCCTCACACTTGCGCCACGTCCTTTGGGCAGCTTAGGTGTTGGTGGAGAAGGTGAGCAGTGACCTCCCGTGCGTCCTATCTGTGTGGATGAAGACGTGAGCTGGAAACCTTCCAGCTGCCCCTGGGTGAGATGATGGTGAACTCTGGCAGGTGCCAGGCATGTCATAGAAAACGCCCCCTGGAGCAGCAGCCCTGAAGAGGGAATCCCGGTGACTCCCCGCAGGGCCCACCCCTCACACGTGTTTCAGTTGTGCTCCCGTGAGCGGGTTCTGATGGGGTCTGGTGGCTGTGCCAGCTCATAGCGTCTCGCCCGACCCATCCTGGGAGTGTCGCACGTGCTCTCCAGAAATATCGCTTTGCATTTAGGGATGTCGAATCGGCCCATCAGTGGTTCTCGGCACCAAGGACTATGCATTTGCTCTGTGCCTGAGCTAAGGAGTGTCCTAATGTCAGGGACGTGGATCCACAGAGCTGGTCTCGCTCACTCGTAGGGGTCGTGCTTCTCTCAGAAAGCACTCTTCCAGGTCCTCTGCAGGACTCCGGACACTCCTATCTCCTCGGCGGTGTCTGTGCCCATGGACAGCCCTTGTGGAGCGTAGCAGACCCCATTGTCAGGGAGGGAAGCAGAGCTGGTCAGGGGGGCTGCTGGTGGGCTGCTGGTTGACCCACGAGGGGCTGCACTTCCACACGTGGACACCGGGCTTCCCATGGCCTCTCATTGTGTTTGTTCTCAATGTACAGAAGGAGATGCTGTGCTTGCCGTGATGGGGGAAGTGTGGTCCCAGCCGTAGATACTGTCCTGCCTAGAATGGAGTTTTTCCTTAGTTGATTATCCTTGGTGGCACACTCTTGTCTCTGTCGAGGTGCAGACCTATATTAACATGTGGTGACAGTAGTTTTCCCCATAGCCTGTGTTCACCCCAGGTTCTAGGTGAGACGCAGGGGACGGGTAGCCGTTTTGGCATGTTTGCTACTGTCTTGGAACGTTTTGGTGGGGAAGATGCATGTGCGCGTGTTTGCACCCCTGCCTGTCCACAGTGCACACCAGGGGAACTAACTGGGGGAGGAGGAACCCTCCCTCCACAGTGAAGTCCTCTGGCCAGCCTGACTCCCTTTAGGTTAAGTTGAGGTGTACTGGTGTTGTGCTCATGCCGGGGATAGATGGGTCTGGTAATCCTCACAAATGGAAACTGGGGAAAACTCACTCTGCATTTTATACTGTCTCCTTTGCAGTCTGGAATGTTCTCAGGGCATGTTTCATGAGTCATCCCCATTTTACTTCTGCTGGAAAACGTGCTGTGCAGAACCAGCCCACTTAACACCCTTTCTACAAGTATTTTAAAGTGTCAAAGCTCTCAGGTGCACTGTCATAATCGCGCACTGGTGCACACGTTCTGAAGGGGGACTCAGTGATTACCTGCGTGACCAGTGGCTCCCAGGCCTTCAGCTGGGCTTCCAGGAGCAGGTCATTTGGTCCTAAGTTAGTGTGAGAGCTGATTTCTTTTCCCATCACACGTGTGGAGTTTTCCATCGGGAAGCATACACCATTTTGTGAGTTCTCTTATATGGCCTTCCTGTCTTCATTTCTCATTGGACAGAATTACTCTGGAATTAAGTAGGTTGAAATTTCCAAATGACTGTGTTTGAAGACAAACAGGGGGCACCTGTGTGGCTCAGTGGGTTAAAGCCTCTGCCTTAGGCTCAGGTCATGATCCTAGGTGCTGGGATCAAGCCCCACGTCAGACTCTCTGCTCAGCGGAGAGCCTGCTTCCATTCCTGTCTCTGTCTGATTCTCTGCCTGCTTGTGATCTCTGTCTGTCAAATAAATAAAATCTTGAGGAAAAAAAAGACAAAAACAGCTGCTGAGTGTAAATAAGGGTTATTGGTATCATGTTCCTCAGAAGACACTTTTCCAGGGCCCCTGTCAGACCACAAGCCCCTAATTCCTCAAGTGTCTTTGTGGCCATGGACGGAAACTGTAGAGAGTAGAGGATCCCTTTTTTAGGAGGCAAGGATAGTCAGGGACTTACAAGCAAACGATTCCCCTCAAGTGGCTTTGAAACTTTGTGGAGTAAGGGCATTCAGTTTCTTCGCATTCTCTCTATTCTGACCAAACAGAAATCTCCGGTGGCTGAGGAGGATAGAGGAAGTGTTGTCCTGGATGTCGATGCCTCCATGTCTGGAATGTGCTGCTTTACTAGTTGGCAATGATCCTTTTTCATCTTTAAGACACTACTTCTTGCTGGAGAACGTGGGCAGACATGGGCAGTGATGTTTGGTGACAGGCTCTTCCTGTGACAGCCATTGCCCTCTCCCCCCTTACTGTACTGGCACCAGCTGGGAGGGGCATGTAAGTTTTCTAGCACGATGCAGCTCTCCTGGAAGGTGGCATTGGAGAAGGATCCAGGTGCTGAGAGCTCTTTGTTTCGGTTTCTTTTCTTTTCTTTTCTTGGTGTTGCAACTTTTATCTGTTTTACTAAACTATTTTCTTGTCTGTTTTGCAGGTCGGTAGAGGTGTGAGGGAGTTTCCTCCTTGCCCAGGGCCCCTCCGTATGCCCTACCACATGGGGTGGAATGTACCAGGCTTCCCTCCTCCTCATCCACCTCCACAGTGGGGGATATGGGGGCCTCAGCCACACCTCATTCCTCCCCCACATGGTGAGATGGTCTGAATTGTCGTGAGTCATAAAGCTTATTCATAGTTGAACCACTTCCGTCGGTGGAGAGGATGGAGAGGTGGTACCACAAGGCTTTGCAATGCAATGATCAGCCCGAGTGAGGACATGGTAACATTCCTCCACTTTGGGTGGACGTCCATCTCATGGACTGTCTGGTTCACCATACAGAACTGGGCAGCAGGTGTCTGCCGTGGAGAAGAAAAGTGACATTTTGCAGAGGACAGACATAGAAGCATTGCCCAGGTGCACTATGCAGACACGTTTTGGGCTCTGGGCTGGATGAAGCACAACCTTCACATCACTCTCACGTGTGGAGGCCACAGTTGTCCAGTGTTATAGATTAGTTCTGGAAACATCTGTTCCCTTGGCAGAGTGGTCATATCCGTGAGGGTGAGGGACAGGTCTCTCCTTCGTCCACAGTGGTCAGGGGAGTCCTGTGAGAAACACACAGGACCTGCCAGAGGGAGAGAGTGGAATAGGCTGGGCAGAAGGAGAGGGTTGGCTTGAATCCTGTGTGGTCATCGCCAGTCTGAATCCACCTCCATGCCCTCTAGGGCTTCCTTCCCTTTCAGAAGCCTGTGGCGCTCAAGGGGACAATAGCATCACCGTGCCCAAGAAGGTCCCAGAGAAGAACCAAGGAAATACTGGGGTGTTCTCAGTTGTACCCATTTCTGGAGTCCTGTTCCTCTCTGGGCAGCACAGTGTCCTGACCTGTGTCTCTTGGGTATATCCTGGGGTTCGTGTGTGGTGTCGTTTCCTGTTTCAAGTGGCAAGTCTTTGTGCGGAGCCTATAGGAATCTCTGTTTCCAGATCATCACCTTGCAGTTGTGTCGGTGGAGCAAAGGCAGAATTTGTGCTCAGGGCTTGACATTCAAGGGGAAACTGGGCTGGGGACGCAGTAAGATTCTGACGTTCCTCAGGACACACGTGTGTGTGCCTGGCTATTTGCACACACTGAGCAGTGGGCAGCTGCCATTGTTGGGAAGGAAGTGTCTCCGTTGCACAATGGCAGACATCTGTCTCTTACCGTCGTGCACGTCCAGCATCCGCATATGTTGTTCTGGGAGGGATGAAACACCTCCCACTTCATCTGCAGCATGTAGCATTTGAGCTGTCATTTCCTTAGTTATATAAACGCCTGACACAGGGCTGTGGTCCCTTCATTGTTCATTAGTGTAGGGGTCTGCTCTTGTCCTCTGCAGTCTGGAAACTTGTGGGAAACGCTCTTGTCTGGTCTGGGAGGTGAGAACAAGAAACAGTGGCCAATACTGGTGGCTGGTGTGGAGGGTTCGTTGGAATGTTGCTCAGTCACTTCCAGGGGGAGAAGCTTCTGTGTTTTCCATGGCGTGGGTCAGATACAGATGCTGGAGTGTCCTCCACAAGGACCAGCGGTGCTGCCCACAGGCCTCTCATGTCATGGCGGAGTGAAGGCTGCTAAGGACATGGTAACTTTCTTCCGTTTGTTCTTTAGATACAATTGATGGGCCTTGTCTTCCAGTCATACTGAGGGTGTTGGCCGGTCCCTTGTGGGGACAGAGAGTTCCCCTTCTCCGAAAGCTGGGCACAGCAAGTGTGCGTGCGCACATGGTACGGAGACAACACTCTGTGCTCTGGGAGGGATGAGGCCTGCTCTTAATGTGAGGAATTGAGGGTCTGAGAGAAGGAGGGACATAGACGGTGTGTTCCGTATAAGGGAAGAACCAGAGATGTATCCAGAAAGAAGGGAGGGAGCCCCGAGTCACACAGAAACAGGCGGTTGTGGATGCCGAGAAGGCTGGAGCTGCTCAGGGAGAGGCTGGGCTTCTCTCAGGGAGGGTGAGGCCGTTCCCGGCAGGCCGGCAGCTTGAGAGTGAGTGTGAGGACGCCGCGCGGTCCACACCGACTGCTGCATGTGTTCACTCACACAGTGTGGATCACGCCGTCATTTGTCTCAGAATGTCGTTGTTGCCATGAATCCGTTCACCTGTAGTCTGTGAAGAGCATTGTTTCCCTGAGTTTCTGAAGGCTCTGAACCATGTGAAAGACCATCGTGGAGATTTGGGAAATTTAACTTGGTCTTTGGGGATTCTTGACCGGCTGACTTGATGTCCCCCAGTGAGAAAAAGTGAAGACAGGACCGAGAACCAGTGAAGGGGGGCTGCCCTCTCCTCAGCCCGAGTCAGACTGTTAGTGGGGAAGTCATTGTTGACCAGGAGCCACCCTAGCTGGAGCCCTGTCACCAGGCCTCTGCATCTGCGTCACCACCCTGCCTGCAGCTGTGCACGTCCCCAGGACTTCAGTCCCAGTGAACTGTGGATTTGCCTGTGTTCCTGATTTCTCAGCCCAAATACCAGCTCAGTGGGGCCTTCTCAGGGCCTCAGCTTTTTTTTAATCTGTGAAAGGGGGGGCATATTGGATTTTGAGGTCACTAGAGCAATAGGAGTTGAAGGACAAAAGAACCTGCATGGGCGGCTGGGCGGCTCAGTTGGTTAAGCAGCAGAATCTTGATTCCCGCTCAGGTTATGATCTCAAGCTTTTGAGATTGAGCCCCACGTCAGGCTCGGTGCTGAGTGTGGAGCCTGTCTGGGATTCTCTCTCTCCCTCACCTTCTCCCCCTTCCATCTTCACTCACGAGTTTGTCCTTTCTCTGTCTCTGCCAATTATTTTTTTTTTCTTTTTGAGACAAAGTATCTGGTCTCCGACCATTCACTGTTCTCACATTTAAATGAAAATAGCCCCATGCCCATGAGTGTCAAAATATGTTCATTTAAGTCCGCAAAATACACTAAGAGTGTAATACCTCAGCCCTGATAGTGGCAATTCTCATTTCAAAGATAAAGCAAAGAGCCCCCTTTTTCTATTAAACTTCAGGTCCTTGCCACATGAAGTAAAAGATAGTGAAGAGAACGGGTACAGTCAGAGATTTCTAGGTGAGATGTGAAGACAATTAGTTTCTATTACATATAGACTCGCAGAGGCGGCCACACACTCAAGTGTCCATCCAAGGCCTCAGATACACTATGGGAGGCAGAGAGCATTTGGGAAAACATAAGGTCCCATTGTACTAACCCAAATCCTTTTGCCTTACAGGCTAATCATTTTGTAATCTGAAGACTTCCTTGACCTACAACCAGGCTCCAGTGAGTTTATACTTAGTAAATATATGAATGTTTTCTGCCTGGTGGTCTGAATGCTTTCCCTGCCCATCCTGTCCCCTGCGCTTTGTCTCTCCTGGTATCCCCCCAATAAAATGTTCACGGTTCTGTCTTTGTGTCAGTGTCTGCCTTCAGGAAAACCTATAGTCCCTCTCCTTCGAGTGCACAGGGTGAAGCCTTCAGACACAGATAACACCCTGGCAGCAGTGGGGTGATGGAGGAAAGACCAAGATTACCCTTCGTGGTGCCTCTACTGCAAGGGACCCCAGGAATCCTTGTGGGGAGGAGTCCCAGCTTGAATTTGGATCTGCTGGTTTTGTATTAACTCTGGTGACAGATCCTTTTGAGCACCTGGACCCCGCTAGTTTAGGGGGGGTAGTTATCAGCAAGACAGGTGGCTGTCCCCAGGCAGTGGTCTGCTGTGACAGCAGACAATGAGGTGTCTGGAGTGGCCCTGAGAACCTGGTGAGGCGCTGAGAACCTGGAGGCCCTGCATTAATCCAGGTTTTGTGCAGTGGGTTCACCTTACCAGCTGCCCCCCCAACTACAGGGGGGCCTTGAGTGGAGCTGATGGTGGCAGTTTTCTTGGTAAGACCCATGATGCCCCACATCCTCCCAGTTTCCCTATTGAGGGATGGGCAGGGCAGAGGTCAATGACAGGAGACCCATCCCTTCCTCAGCAGCAGGAGGAGTTGGGGTATGCTTCTGTCACCTTTTAGGCCGTTGTGGCCAATCCCTTCTGCAGCAGAGCTGCTGGATCCTGCAAAGCCCTCCTTCTTCCCAGGTCATGGACGCAGCCATCCTCCAGCAGCTTTGGGGTCATGGCTGGGCCACCGAAGTATCAAGGTCAGTCTGTCCACATGCTGCCCAGGAGCGGCTGGTACCTGCACTGCGGCAGTCAGGGTCAGCCTGAGCAGCCATTATAAATGGGATTGTCACGCCCTGTGGCAGAGCCTGGGCTGAATGAGGGCAGGAGAGAGGGGGAGACAGGAGAGGTGGTTCCCTGTGGTGTTCCTGGACAGAGCTGCACAGAGCGGGAGGCCTGAGGGTCTGCGGAGTGATGAAGAGACCGTCAGGGGGAGACAGTGAGTGGTGGGGGGATTGGGCAAGTGCTAGCAAAGGAGAGGAAGTAAGGGAGACACGGTATAAAGAAGCAGAGACAAAGAAGAAGTTCAAGGATGAAAAGAGGTTGCTGGTCTAGGTGTGTGGAGGTGGAGCATGGACCCTGGTGGAGGAGGTCTAGGTAGGTGCTCTGAGCATTGGGACCACAGAGGGCGGGAATCCTGGGCATCAGATTTCTCTGAGCCCACAGCTCAGACCTCTGTGGGGCTGAGCTGTGCAGAGGCCGTTTCACTTGGGAAGATGGGCGCACCTTTGCATGGGGTTGTGGGACGGAGCCTCGGGAAGTGTCAGGGAGAGAGACAGCACCCTCTGTCCCTCCAGCTGAGATGCC
>JAHRIG010008864.1:0-18291 GCA_020311275.1 Eira barbara | reverse complement strand
GTCCAGTATTTGTTTTTCTCTCTTTTGCTCAGCTTCTTTATTCTCTGTCATTTGGTCTTCAATGTCACTAATCTTTCTTCTGCCTCATTTATCCTAGCAGTGAGAGCTTCCATTATTGATTGCACCTCATTAATAGCTTTTTTGATTTCAACTTGGTTAGATTTTAGTTCTTTTATTTCTCCAGAAAGGGCTTTTATCTCTCCGGAGAGGGTTTCTCTAATATCTTCTATGCCTTTTTCAAGCCCGGCTAGAACCTTGAGAATTGTCATTCTGAACTCTAGATCTAGACCACATCTTCCTTATCCATTCATCCGTTGAAGGGCATCTTGGTTCTTTCCACAGTTTGGTGACTATGGCCATTGCTGCTATAAACATTGGGGTACAGATGGCCCTTCTTTTCACTACATCTGTATCTTTGGGGTAAATACCCAGTAGTGCAATTGCAGGGTCCTAGGGAAGCTCTATTTTTAATTTCTTGAGGAATCTCCACACTGTTCTCCAAAGTGGCTGCACCAACTTGCATTCCCACCAACAGGGTAAGAGGGTTCCCCTTTCTCCACATCCTCTCCAACACACGTTGTTTCCTGTCTTGCTAATTTTGGCCATTCTAACTGGTGTAAGGTGGTATCTCAATGTGGTTTTAATTTGAATCTCCCTGATGGCTAGTGATGATGAACATTTTTTCATGTGTCTGATAGCCATTTGTATGTTTTCATTGGAGAAGTGTCTGTTCATATCTTCTGCCCATTTTTTTAATATGATTGTCTGTTTTGTGTATGTTGAATTTGAGGAGTTCTTTATACATCCTGGATAGAGCAATCTATACTTTTAATTCCATTCTGATCAAAATTCCACCAGTATTTTTCAAAGAAACAGTTCTTAACTGGCTACTGTCCCAGGGCTCAGTGCAGAGGGAGCACACAGAAACACCCATTTTCCATTCTTCCCCTGCAGGAAGTATATTTGCATACTTTAAAACTTTCTGCCTCAGGGCCTGGCTTCCCAGAGGCCTGAATTTAGGTGCTGACTGAGATACTCCCATTGGGACCCTGACAAGCCTAAGCACCCCATCAACTAATCAACTATTGGGAGCCACTAAGAATAAAGTAGGCTGCTTGGACAATCAAAAAGTTTTGAGAGACAACCAAGAGCTAGGGAAGGGTTTAACACTAAGGTTTATCTCCAACACAAGGCCACTCCCTCAAGCCTGGAAAAGGTGGCTATTTCTTTCTTTCTTTTTTTTTTAAAGATTTTATTTATTTTTTAATTTGACAGATCACAAGTAGGCAGAGAGGCAGGCAGAGAGAGAGATGGGGAAGCAGGCTCTCCGCTGAGAAGAGACCCCGATGTGGGGCTGGATCCCAGGACCCTGGAATCATGACCTGAGCTGAAGACAAAGGCTTTAGCCCACTGAGCCACCCGGGTGCCCCGAGGTGGCTATTTCTATAATGCGTAGAAACCAACACAGAGAGTCAAGGAAAATGAAGAAAGAGGGATATGTCCCAAATGAAAGAGAAAAATCTTATTATTTGCCTATATAGAATTCAAATTAATGTCCATAAAGATGCTCACCAAGCCCAGAAAAAGAATGGTTCATCCAGTGAGAAGTTCAACAAAGAGATATAAAAATACAAGAAAGTACCAAAGAGCAGTTACAGAGATGAATATAACAACTGAACTGAAAAATATGATAGAGGGGTTCAGCAGTGGAGGAGATGAAGCAGAAGAAAAATTCCATGAACTCTAGAAGGCAGCAGAGGAATTCACCCAATGAGAGCAGAAAAAGAAAAAAGAATGAACAAGAGAGAAGGTAGGCTAAGGAACTTAAAGGACAATATGAAACAGACAAATATTTGCATTATAGGACTCCCAGCAGAAGAGAGAGAAAAGGGGACAGAAAACTTACTTGAAGAAATAATGGCTGGAAACTTTCTTAACCTGGGGAAGGAAATAAGCACCCAGACCCAGGAATCCTAGATAATCCCAAATTGGGATGAACCAAAGGAGATCTATGTGAACAATTTGGACAACCTAAAAGAAATAGATAAATTCCTAGAAGTCTACAACCTACCAAGACTGAATCATGAAGAAATAAAAGATCTTAATAGATCAATTACTAGTTAGGAGTGCTCATATAACAATAAAACATGATTTTGGCCAGCTGTGTGTGACCTACTTAAGTACTGATTATTTCTTACATGACTTTTTTTTTTTTTTAAGATTTTATTTATTTATTTTTTGACAGAGAGACACAGTGAGAGAAGGAACACAAGCAGGGGGAGTAGGGGAGGGAGAAGCAGACTTCCCACAGAGGAGGAAGCCCAATGTGGGACTCCATCCCAGGATCCTGGGATCATGACCTGAGCTGAAGGCAGACACTTAATGACTAAGCCCTTTCTTACATGACTTCTTATTATAGCTTTTCTTCTATGATAAATAAGTAACAGGGCAAATTACCCAGGGGATGCCATGATCAAGGAGTAAGGTCAAGTTTCTTTTAGGGGCGCCTGGGTGGCTCAGTGGGTTAAAGCCTCTGCCTTCGGCTCAGGTTGTGATCTCGGGGTCCTGGGATCAAGCCCCACATTGGGTTCTCTGCTCGGCAGGGAGCCTGCTTCCCCTTCTCTCTCTCTCTGCCTACTTGTGATCTCTGCCTGTCAAATAAATAAATAAAATCTTAAAAAAAAAAAGTTTCTTTTAGCTTAATAATGGACTATGAAACATACACCATTCCACATTCAGAAAATGGTGGGCATTTCAGCAATTTTATCTCTTCTTTGGATTGCTAACAAATGATGAGATTACTTAAAATTGTGATCTTGACCTTGAATTGAACATCTATTTTCAATGGATGTCAAGGATGAGATTATTGCCTAAACCAATCATTTTTCCCTCCTGGCTTAATTCAAGTCCCTGGTAGAACTGCATTCTGGTATGAATGGTGGCATAGGCTACCTAGAGAATGAGCAGGTGAAACACACCTTGCTGTTACTATAGTGCTATTCAGTGTTGAAAGAGGGATAGGCATTTCTCTTCTTTGAATTACTCTAAATAGATGGAAAAATTAGATCCATAATAATAGATATGTATACTAATATTTAAACTCTGGAAACATAAATATAGATGAAACCAACTAATATTAAACTTGAAACATGCTAGCAATGGTTCTATTATATTTTAAAAGTTGGGGGGAGTGGAAAATGAGAAAAAACATTGGGATGACTATAAACAAAAACACAACATATCAAAGTTCATGGATGCAACAAAAACAGGGCTCAGAGGGAAATTTAGAGTTATAAATGCTTATATTAAAAAAGATCTCAAATCAATAACCTAATCTTTCACCTTAAACTAGAAAAAGTAGAATTAAACCCAAAGCAGGCGGAACTGAGTACATAATATTAGATCAGAAATAAATGGATAGTTAATAGAGAAAACAAAACCAAAACTTGCTTCTTTGAAAAGATAAAGTGATTTTTTTTTTTTTCCGATTCGGATGCCTTTTATTTCTTTAATTTCTTCCATATTCTTTACTTCTTTTATTTCATCCAGCCGAGGCTAGGACTTCTAGTACTATGTACTATGCAGAATAGCAGTGATGATAGTGGACAGCCCTGCCATGTTCCTGACCTTAGCGGAAATGCTCTCAGTTTTTCCCCATTGAGAATGACATTTGCTGTGGGTTTTTCATAGATGGCTTTCATGATATTGAGGTATGTACCCTCTATGCCTACACTGTGAAGAGTTTTCATCAAGAAAGGATGCTGTACTTTGTCAAATGCTTGTTCAGCATCTATTGAGAGTATCATATGGTTCTTGTTCTTTCTTTTATTAATGTATTATAATGTATTATATCACATTGATTGATTTGTGGATGTTGAACCAAACTTGCAGCCCATGAATAAATCCCACTTGGTCGTGGTGGATCATCCTTTTAATGTACTGTTGGATCCTGTTGGCTAGTATTTTGGTGAGAGTTTTTGCATATGTGTTCATCAAGGATATTGGTCTGTAATTCTCCTTTTTGGTAGGGTCTTTGTTGGGGGTCAAGGTGATGCTGGGGTCAAGGTGATGTGGGCCTCATAAAATGAGTTTGGAAGTTTTCCTTCCATTTCTATTTTTTGGAACAGTTTAGCTAGACACACATAAGAAAAAACAGAAAAACTCAAATTACTAAAATTATGTGTGAAAGATAACTACTTCTAACCTTAAAAACATAAAAAGGACTAGAAGGGAATATCATGAACTATTAGAGTAGATAATGTAAATGGAGGGGATAAATTTCTAGAAAGACATGAAGTGCCGAAACTGAATCAAGAAGAAACAGAATATGTGAATATGCCTATGACAAATAAAGAGATTGAATTAGTCATCAAAAAAACCTCCAACAAAGAAAAGTCTAAGCCCAGATGTCTTCACTGGTGAATTCTTTCAAACACTAAAAAAGAGTTAACACCAATCCTTTAAAACTCCTGCAAAAAATGTCTGAGGGAGGCACACTTCCCAACTCATTACCCTGATACAAAAACAGATAAAGATCTCAAGAAAATTATAGGTTAATATCACTTAGGAATATAGATGCAAAATCCTCAATAAAATATAAACAGACTCCAGCAACATAGAGTAGGGGTTATACCCTATGACCAAGTAGGGTTTATCTCAGGAATGCAATGTTGCTTTAACATATAAAAAAAATCAATGCAATATTAATAAAATACAGGATGAAAAAACTCATATGATCATTTTAATAAAGTATCTGACAAAATGCAACATCTTTTTATGACAGAAACACACAACCACTAGGAAATATTTTTTTTAACTTTGTCAAGAGCATCTAAGAAAAACCCACAGTTAACTTCATACTGAATCACCAAGAACTGAAAGTTTTCCCTGCCCCAAAGATCAGAAACAAGAATGTCTTCTCTTGCCATTTCTATTAAACATTGTGCTGGAGGTTCTAGCCAGGAAAATTGAGCAAGGAAATAAAGCAATAGGCATATAAACTGGAAAGAATTAAAACTATCTCCATTTTCATATGATATGATCTTGTTCACAGAAAATCCTATAAAATACACAAAAAATTATTAGAGCCAATAAATGAGTTCAACAAAGTTATAGGATACAAGATCAATATACAAAAAATTTGTTGTATTTCTACATACTAGCAATGAGCAATCCACAAATGAAATCAAGAAAACCTTGTTCTACTTACAATACACAAGAGTAAAATACCCAGTAATAAATTTAACAAAAGAAGTACAAGTCTATAAGAGACTCTTAATCTCAAAAAACAAACTTGAGTGTTGCCCGGGGAGAGGGGAAAGGGAGAGGGTGGTTGGGTTATGGACATTGGGGAAGGTATGTGCTATGGTAAGTGCTGTGAAGTGTGTAAACCTGGCAATTCACAGACCTGTACCCCTGGTGCTAATAATACATTATATGTTAATAAAAAATTAAAAATTAGAAAAAAAAGAAGTATGAGTCTTGTATGCCGAAAATAAAACATCATTAAAAGAAATTAAATAAGACCCAAGTAAAGGGAAAGACATTGCATGTTCTTAGACTGGAAAATTTAGTATTAAGATGACAAGACTCCCCAAATTGACTTCTGTATTCAAGGCAATCTCTATCAAAATTTCAGCTGCCTGTTTTGCAGAAGTTGGCAAGTGTTCCCGAAATTTCATATGAAAATGCAAGTGACTCAGAATGGCCAAAACAATCTTGAAAACAAAGGACAAAGTTGGATTCTCACACTTCCAGGTTTTAAAACTTAATACAAAAAGCTACAGTAATTCAGACAGTGTGCATTGGCACAAGATGGATTGATCTACGGAATATAATCAAGGCTCCAGAGGTAAACCCACACACTTATGGACAAAGATTTTCAAAAAGCGTACCCAGACAATTCAAAGGGGGAAAGAACAGTCTTTGACAAACGGTTCTAGGACCACTGGCTATCCGAATACAAAATAATGAAGCTGGACCCATTCCTCACAGCGCTCAAAACAAAAATTAAAAATGAGTCAAAATGGATCAAAGACCTAGATATAAGAGCCAAAACCATAAAACTCTTAAAAGAAAAATAGGCATAAATCTTAGTGACCTTGAATTAGGATTTGGTTTTTAAATATAACACTAAATGCATTACCACCAAAATAAAAATGCATAAATTGGAACTTAGCAAAATTAAATACTTCCATGCTTAAAGGACACCCTCAAGAAAGTAAAAAAGAGATAATCCATAGAATGGGAGAAAATATTTTCAAATCATTGAAGTGATAAGAATCTAGTATCTAAAATATGCGAAGAAGCATTTCACCTCAACAATAAACACACAAATAACCCCATTTTAAGATAACAGATATATTTTCCCAAAGAAGTACAAATATCTAATAAGCACATGAAAAGATGCTCAGTATCATTAGTCTTTGGGAAATGCAAATCAAAACCACAATGAAATACCACCTCACATCCACCAGGATGGCTATAAAAAAACAAAACAAAACAAGACAAAACAAAACAAAACAGATGGCAAGGATACGGAGAAATTGGAACCCTTATGCATTGCCGAAGTACGCCACTTGGAAAAAGCTGGGCAAGTTCCTCAGAAAGTTAAACACACAGTTACCACATAACCCAGCAATTGCACTCCTAGATCCATACCCAAGAGATCAAAAACAAGTTCACCCACACAAAAATCTATACATCTGCATATGAGTATTTATGATAGTATTATTTGTAACAGCTCTAAAAGTGGAAAGTACTCAAATGTTCATCAACTGAGGAATGGAGAAACAAATGTGGTGTAGCCTCGTTCAGATATGAAAAAGACTAAGGTACTGATGCAGGGTACAACATGAATGAATCCTGAATATATGCCAAGGGAAAGAAAAATCAGGCCCAAGAATCCATACAGTAGAGGACTTAATTTTGTGAGATGTCCAGAATTGCCAAGTTCACAGAGATGAAAACAGGTTAGTCATTTCCCAGGACTTGGGGGAGGGGAGAATGGGGAGTAACTGCTAACAGGTACTAGAGCTTTTTTTTGGTTGGATGACAATGTTTTGGAATTATATAGTGCTGAGGGTCGCACAACTCTAAGTAACTACAACCACTGAACTGTATACTTTGAATGGGTGAATTTAATGATATGTGAATTAGATCTCGATATTTTAAGGAGCCCGATCATAACACTCTCCTCTAGCAGGCTCATATCTCAGAGAAAAAAATCAAAGGAATACAAGGCTCTGTAAAGCCACGCTCCCCACTGCTTCTCTGACCTCACCTCCTATCACTCTCCTACCTGCTCAGTCAGCTCCAGCCACACTGCCTCCTTTCTGCTCTCCAAACCTGCCATCACACTCCCACCACAGGGCCTTTGAACTTGCTTTCCCCTCAGCCCTGGAAGACAATCTTCCACATACTACTGCACAATTAACTTCTCTAGTTGCTGAGGTCTGTGCTTGAACTTCCTCTTTTCCAGGAGACCACATGCCCCAACACTTCTTTATCCCCCATCCCTGCTTGCCTTTTCTCTTCTGTATTGGTCACTATTTCATATACAGCATGATTTTCTTATATATTATTTATTTGTCTGCCCCTCCCATTAGAACACAAGCTCCATGATAGCTAGGGTTTTTATCTTCTTGTTCACTACTATAGATTTCACACTCTACATGACACACAGTAGGAGCTTATTAAATATCTGCTGGATGATCACAGAATGAATGAATGCCTGCAAGGGTAAAGAGTTTAGAGGACCCATCCTGAGAATCAAGAATTCTCAGGTTCAAACAACGGACATACAAATGACTTCAGGAATAAGCTTTTTTTTTTTTTTTAACATGGGGTCCTGCCTATCACCAAAGAGTTGTTGAACCTGAAGAGCGGGCAAGTCTTTTCTGATACCTGCTAGTTAATCATCATAAGCACGCAGGAAAGCAGCAAGCCCCAGGCTCGCTCTTTCAGCAGTGGAGGCTGTGAGCCTTGGCCACCTTCTCATCTTTGATCCTTCCATTTCAGCTGTACTTCTCACTTGGTTTCACAGTGACACGGACTGCTGGCTAACTCGCTCTCTCTCTCCCTGGACATGTGTGCTTTGAGTCTGGCTAACTCTGCAGACTGAGAGACGTTCTGGAAGATCCCGAGGATAGGAGGAGCCCTCCTCCAGCAGGAACTCCTTAGGGCTGATCTGGCAGCACCCCCCCTCCCCCCAGCTCCAGAAAGCCTGTTGTACTTAAATGGGCCTTACATAGGAGCCCTGCAGGAACGCACACGTTAGCGAGCATTTAAGAGGAGGCTTAACGGACAGACTTTTATGTTATTTTTAACGTCTGATTCATTCCCTTCAGGGATTCAGCCTTTCTTTGTGAACTTGAAACACGAGAGATACAAATTTCCTAGGCTTCTGAAAAGTCATAATGCTTTCCAGAAACTGAGTCTTCGCATGAAGAAATCCCTCTGTATTTCTGCCATTTAGATTCTCTGTTTTGCAGATAAAATAGCTTTTTGCTGTGTCTGTGTAGACTGTGGCAGAAAAGATCGGAAACTGAGAAAAAGTTCAAAGACCCATCTGTGTCACCTTCAAAATCTCCCTTTCCTCAAATGTCCTGAAACACATCTGTCCTCTCTACTCCCCCGAACATTTTCTCCATAGCTGACACTATTATGCCAATAATTTTCAGTAGCACCTGGGATCCTAATCAGTATAATTCAGAATCAGGATCCAATTTCATACCTGTGCTTGGTCCACCTAAATATCCCACAGCTTCTTTGGGTTTGGTTTCATTCTAGCTGAGGCTAACTTATTTTCTTTCCAATAAAATAAAATTGAAACAGCAAAGCAAGGGGCACCTGGGAGGCTCAGTCGGTTAAGCGTTGGACTCTTGGTTTCCACTCAGGTCATGATCTTATGGGTCATAAGATCAACCCTGAGTCAGGCTCCACGCTGGGGGTAGGAATCAGCGTGGGATTCTCTCTCTCCTCTCCCTCTGCCCCTTCCCACCCGCTGTGCATTCTCTATCTCCCTGTCTCTCTGTCCACCCCTAAATATACGTAAATTTTGAAAAATTCAAAAAACAAATTAATAATAAAAAATCCTTGTTCTTTCATTGCTAAGCCTAATGGTAGTACCTTTTCCCACTCAATGAAACCAGGAACTCAAAGTCAAACTTGACTCTCCACTCAGACGCTATGGAAATTCTGTCAGTCATGAAGTCACTGCTTTGATGCTGTTTCAGCAAATTTTCCAATTTTTCCTAACCATATACATCTTGAAAAAGAATTACTTCCTGCCCTCCATCAAGAGCTGACACTGGGGGGGCTCACTATTTGAGAGTGGACTACTGTTTCACCATTATTTGTCAGCTGACCCTGGAAATAAAACCTGTTGTTCTGCCTAAGTCCTGCAGGCTCCCGTGGTGCTGGGCTGGGTTCTGCCTTGTACTAAGGAAGATCTGACTCTGAATATCAGCCCTGTGACTTTCTGCCTACTTAAGGCTGGATACGGTTTTGGAATAACTTGTGTCAATTTGTCTCTAAAATGGGGATGGACTGATACCTCAGAGGGTGGTTCCAAGGGGTAAAAGATACCAAGCACCTGAAACATACCCATTAACATATCCCCCAGCAATTTAATTCTTTATTCCCTCTTTCTTTAAAGGTTTACTTATGTATTTATTTATTTGACAGATCACAAACAGGCAGAGACGCAGGCACAGAGAGAGAGAGAGAAAGAGAAGGAAGCAGACTTCCTGCTGAGCAGAGAGCCGGATGCCGGGCTCCATCCCAGGACCCTCAATTTCAGGACCCTGGGATCATGACCTCGTCCGAAGGCAGAGGCTTTAATCCACTGAGCCATTCAGGCGCCCCATCCCCTTTCTTTCAAATGACCTCTCCCATCCCTCTCCTGGAAAGCAGACCTAATCGATTTTGCCATTGCCATGCTGAGAAACCAGAAGCCCCAACAGCTCTGTACCATCCACCTTACACAAACTTCATGGGGGAGGTCACACTATTTCCCCAGCTGAGTGTTTCCCAAAGGGGGTTCTGTGAGCATAGTTTGGTCTGCGAGTCACTCTCAGAAAGAAGGTGCCATGGGAAATAAATGCTCATTGTTGTAGCTTTATCTTGAGAAATTGCAATACACACTCGCTCAGGAAAGCCCCTTGTGTAAAACAGCTTGTTGGCCTTACTCATCTCAACTCCCTCGCACTCATTTAGCAATAGTTCCGATTTGGAAGTTTGAATTGGAGGAAGTACATTCTAAGCTAATATAGAACAATCTGCCTTTACATGCCATGCACATGACACAGAAGTCCGATCTAGAAACAGGTTACCATGATAAGGCATGGTAAATGCACGGGGTACTAGAGACCCATAGATTATCCCACTCTAGGGAGCTCCGTTACTGCCCCATTCCTCCTAAGGAGACATTTCTGTCTGCATCCAAACTCCGCTTTCTAGAACAGCTGATATTAACGAGACTGCGACAGAAATAAACTGTATTTAAAAACACGGGGACCCCTTTGGCGGACGAACAGCAGCAAAGGACGAGGCTGCCCCCAAGTGGGGAACCCACAAAGAGCAGCCACGCTTCCAATCGGTTGACACTTCAGGTTAAGGAACTGAAGGGGCTCTGCCTTTCCAGCTCCAAGGACTCCCCCAAGCTAGAGAGCCGCTGGTGAATAAAGTGGGTGCAGATTCTTTTACCACTACGAGGTGGTGTGTTGGGGGGGGGCGTTGAGAAAAAAAGAACAAGCGAACCCGGTGTTCCCCCAACCTCCCTACCCTATGTAGCACCTGGTTAAATCCAGATTCCGGGTCCTCGCTGCGGAGATTTTGATTCAGCAGGTCGGGAGTGGAGGCCTGGGGTCTGGGTCTCTAACCCGTGTGATTCTGAGTTGAAAAGCAACTTTCTGTTTCCGGTGCGCGGGGAAGGCCCAGCTCTTTTTTTTTTTTTTTTTTTTAAGATATTTTCTATTTATTTGACAGAGAGAGAGAGAGAGAGAGGTCACAAGTAGGCAGAGAGGCAGGCGGGGCGGGGGGCGGGGGAGTGAAGCAGGCTCCCCGCTGAGCAAAAAGCCTGATGCGGGGCTCGATCCCAGGACGCTGGGATCATGACCTGAGCCGAAGGCAGAGGCTTTAACCCATTGAGCCACCCAGGTGCCCCAAAGGCCCAGCTCTTGACGGTCAAAGGAAGTCAGTAGCTTTATTCCCTTGGCGGTTCCCCGGCAGCCACTGCCCCACCCTCCCACCTGCTGCAGATCAGCCGCTCCGCCGCCGCGGTTTCCATGGCGACCCAAGCCGCGCCGCGTGCTGCTTGCTTAAGACCCAGCCGGTTTCACCTGTCTGTCCCAGCGCCCATCACTCTACAGAGGAGATTCGGGTCCAGGACAGTCAGGCTAAGAAGTATCTTATTATTATTGCCACTACTATTATTATTGATTTGAGTATTTTTGTGCCTTATTTAAAATAAGCGTTAAGAGTTTTTTTTGTTTTTGTTGGGGGTGGGGTGGGGGAGAAGAGGAATACACACTTTCCTAGTAGCTTTATGTAACATTTTTACCTTCAGTTCAAATGCTTGGGACAGACTGAACCCCCCTGGCTGTGAGAATCTGGGATTTCTACTTGCCTTAGCGATTTACTTTTGCTCGGTCTTCCTGTGATGCACGAGGACACTCAGGCATGTGGCTTATGCATTTGTGCCAGTAAGCAGCCACACCAGGGAGATTTCCAGAACCTGGACTTTTTGTCCCTTTTGTCCACTTTCCTGTCCTTGCCTTTCTTTTCAAGGGCTGCTGCTTCAGCTGAACCAGATGGAGGTCAGTTTCTCAGGGCGGCAAAGTGGGAATGAAAACTGTGCGATCAGATACATCTGGGTTGAGCCTGGTAATTCTAATCAATGAGCCCCAGCTCATTCCAGTCAGTTTCCTTTAGAAGAGGGCCATAGCCTCAAAAAGTGCTGGGTTTTCTGTTGTCAACCCTTAGGCCTGAGCAACCCCTTAAAATCTGCCAAAGTAGCTAGCTGGTAAGTGCATTTCAGCTAGTCCGGTCCTACCTTCCGGCTGGGGGCTGGGGGTTGGGTGTCAGCCCTTATTTTTGGTTATTGATAAAAACCATCGGTGCACTTCTGAAATGCTTCTTTAGGGCAGTTCGAGATGCCTGGAGACTACATGGAAATCTAGGCATCTCAGGAAACCAGTAGATTTATCGAGTAAGTGCCTCAGAGGAGAAGTGGGGAACTCTAGGAAGAAGTGTTGCTTTTTCCTTTTCTCAGTAACCCAGTGGAGAATTATTATCTCCGATTTAGCAAAGATGAGAATAAGGGACAGGCAGGGCTAGGTAGGAAGAGATTAGGTAGGGGATAGGTGACTAGGGTCAAGCAGAGGGTAAGTAACCTGGCTCACAGAAATCCCAGTTTTGGAGAAATGTTATAGACAAATATTAACTAGAGAGAAGGGAACATAACAAATCTACCTTGTTTGTCCTTAATGTTATAGACAAGATACTTACCAAGTTCCTCCATCCATTTTCTATAAAAGACTGACCATAAAAACCCTTAGGGGCAACCCATTTGGGACTCTTCTCATTCTAGAGAGCTCCTTTCCTTTGAGTTCTTAACTTCACTTAGTAAACTTTCACTTCACTTCATTCTTTTTTCCCCTGAAAATCATTCTTTAACTCCATGAGACAAAATCTCTGTGTTTTTGTGAGGCACAGAGAATTTCAGAAACCTGCCCAGTGGTGGAGTCCAGAATTAAATCCACTCGGGGTCTGGCTTATGAGCTCACACTCAGTACCCTAAATTTAAATTCATTTTCTTTGGCCATAATGGAGCTTTATTCAAGCCCCACCCCCTCATTAATTTAAGCAAATTCATCTACTGATTCTACAGTTATCTGTTTCATTGTCTCCACCCCCTTCACTGTAGTTCTATGGGGACAGACACAACCACATCCATTCTGTCCTACAGAAGTCTCCCAGGAAAGTTTGACAAATGAATAAACAAAAAAGAACAAGTGCTTCAGAGTTTTTGCATTTGTTGTATAAATTAAGAGGAACAGGGAACACAACTGAGCTTTAAAATGACCTCTTCTGGACCAAGAATCTGGAGTAAATATCCGCATTTATTTCTACACCATGTGATAGGGAGGTAACTGTTTTTCTACCTTTTTTTTTTTTTTTTTAATGAATGAAGAAATTAGGGCTAAGAGACACTGATCGCTTATGGAGCTAGAATTTAAACTATGGATTTTTTGCCAGAATCCCAAATCCACAATTTTCCCACATACCGCATTGCCTGCTGGAACATCTAAAATGATGTAGTAGTGGCTAAGGAGAAGGTAGAATTTTTTTTCTAAGTGACAACTGAAAAGTGAAAATTAGACTGTGATTGTTTTTTCTTTAGCCAGTCAATAAGCACATGAATGCTGAGAGAGGGAAAACATGTAAATAAGAGCAACGTGCTGTGGCCAAGAGAGAGCCCCTCCTTTACTGTTGTTTCACTTGGGTCCTGGCTTAGAGAATCCTTCAACTTCCACATGAAAATGGGTCTGGGAATAGAAGCGTTTTCTCTATCAGCTCCTTCCATCATAGGCTGGCCTGAGATGAAATTGCAGATTATTTTGTGTTATTTTAAACTAAGAAGATATTGTGTAAGCACAGAAACGGAGCAGTGGGTTCTGATGGATTTGTGGGGGAGACAGTTTGCTGTGGAGTCTATAGTGCCTTTAAAGTTTGTGTTGTGTTTCCAGCTTTATCTTCCTGGAAGATTCTCTTGTGTGTTCTAATCATTTATCAGGGTACTCGTGGTTTGGGTTGAGGCGAAGCCAAACTCCGGTTCCGGTCTGTAACTGATACCCTTTCTACTTTTCCCAGCTGTTCATTTAATATGGTTAACATTTTTGTCGTCTTCTCTCCCATTTGATTGCCGTTTCGTTTATTCCCCTCTGCTGGCTCTCTTAATGTTGCTAGTTTTTGTGCTAACCGTCTCCTCCTTGCCCTTGCCTTGACTTCCTTCCGCTCTGCCTCCTGGGGCTTTGGGGGTGGCAGTCCGTTAAGCAATCCTGTTGGCTGCCTCAGAGAAAACCAGCATCCTCTTATGCCTATAGATGGCACGTGCAGGCTGCAGTCCGTGGAGGGGCTGGGCAGTAGGGCTGCGTTCTTGGAAGATTTCAGTGGATTGCAAAAAACAGGATTGAAACAATGAAGCACTGGGGTCTTGAAAGAAAGCTTGACATTTACCAAGGAATGAGAAACAGACCTATTAAGTAGACATCTGTTATCTGTGTAGACTGCCACTGCCAGTTCTGCACCATGCTCTGAAGTCATTGCCGGCTGTGATTTTAAAACATTTGTGGTTTTTTGTGTTTTTTTTTTTTTTTTCAATTTGACTTCAGATGTTTTCTTTTCCATGGGCAGGCTGGCCTGTTTGTATTTGAATTAGTCACTTGTCAATTTGGGCTATTCATTGGTTATGTCAGTGCAGAGCCAACTAAATAATTAAGTTATTATCCAAGAGTTAAGAGCAAGAACTCTGACCCTTCCACTTATGAGCAATGTGACCTTGGGCAATTTACTTGGCTTCTTTGTGCCTCTATTTTTAAAGCATTAAGTGTCCTGTGTTAGCAGTTATTGTTATTGTGATTACATGGTGGTCCATAGATGCCTATGATTGATCATGATATAGGTATAGAGATAGACAGCCCACACACCTAAGGGTTTTTTTTTTTTTTCTTTTAAGTTACTGGGTTTGAGATTTCTGATATAATTGACATATAATTTCCTGACAGTGGTGCTCATGCCATCATTGTTTATGGTCAAAAACCTGTGGAAAGAGCACTGGGCTTCCAGAATCTACAGGTTCCCTTAAAACTTGGCCACTACTGCCTGTGGGCATAGCTGTGGTCCTCCTCTCTCCAGATTCGAGTGTCCATCTCTAACAAGCAATGGGCAAGAGCCAAGTCCTCTTACCTAGGCCTAGGCAAGAGCCAAGTCCTAGGCAAGAGCCAAGTCCTCTTACCCCACTGTGGCCCTAATAATGCTCAATGTGCATCACAACAAAAATAAGGTCAATGCAAGGCAATACACAGGCTCATTTCCATAGTCCCAGTATCTCACTCCTTGTTGGGTTAGTCCAGTGCTGCTAGGGTTTGTGGGACCAGCCTAGAATGAGTATGTTCTTGACTTCTAAAGAGAATGGAGAGGGGTGAGGGACTGTGGAAGAGACAGAGTCTTTCCATTCTTCAGCTCTGCTAGCATGGGACCAACAGGCTTTGGGGGACTTTTGGTTGTTGCTGAGAACAACTAGCTCAGTACCCCAGTAGAATCGTGGCTACCTTTACCTGCTCTCTCCTGTTGGTTGACCAGTTATTTATGGGGCAACTTCCATGAGGATAAACATGTTCTTGGTGCTCTACGCTTTCAGCATACAACGTTGTCCCAAAGGAACTTGGACCCTAGCTTATCAGTGTTAGGTCCGTAATCAAAGGAACGAGGCTGATACAAAGCGAAGGTCAAGCAAAGCTTTATTTCGTGCCAAGCATCGAGAATCAAAACGACCAGTCAGGGCTGTCTCTTACAAAGAGGCGACCCCTCCCAGCTTCACAGACTAACTTTTACAGAGCAAAGGCCATGTGGTTGAGCATGGCCACACACAGGTGGCCAATGAGATTGCAACACACAGAGAAAACTTCACAGTCATGCTAGGTCACACACGGGTGGCCAATTGAATTTCAATTTACCCTAGTAGATATTCGAACTAGACTATCACCTTGGTCAGAATTGACACCCAAAAGGCGGAGCTCACTCTCCTTGGTAGCTAGGGAGACAGTATGCACGCCTCACTGATTGGATGTCTCCACCTGGCCTGACCCGCCCTTGTATCTGGGCTTTGCTACCTGGGACTGGTTTCCCGGACTTGCTTTTAAGTAAGTTCCTCTGGGAGGGGCGGGGTCAATCTAAGTTTACTGCATTACAAAAAAATGGCTCCCTCTGGCTAAGTAGGTCCTTACGGTCAGAGAAACCACCTGTGGCTATCTTACAACATCACTGAAGCCAAGGAGAGACTGAGGAACTGTTCCAGATTGAAGGGGACCAGAGAAATATGAGAACTAAATGCAAAGTGTGAATCAGAAGTGAATTTCTTTCTTAGAAAGGACATTGTTGGGACAGTTGCTACTCATGAATGGGATCTGGGAATAAGAGAGTCATAAGGTGACAATGTTACTTTCCTGCTTTTGATGGTTTAAGTTATGAAGGAAAATGTTCTTGTAGAAAATCTACACTAAAGTATTCAGAGGTGGTGGAGTACCAGGTGGGCAACATATAGAGGCAGGGAGGTGTCTTTGAACTTGGAGTAACAACTAGTCTGGTGTGCTTGGGACGGTCCCAGTTTTGGCATTGACAGTCCTGTGTTTGGGAAACCTCTCTGTCCCAGGAAAATGGGGATGATTGGTCACTCTGTTTTTACTGTGCCAGCAGCTATTCTGGAAATTTCAGTTGTTTCAAAATAAATGTTTTGGTAAAAAGTAAAATAATTCGGGTAATAATAATTCAAGTGACTCCTGCAAGCATGGTTAAAGAAGCAGTACGTGGGGAGGAGTCAAGATGGCAGAGAAGTAGCAGGCTGAGACGACATCGGGTAGCAGGAGATCAGCTAGATAGCTTATCTAACCATTGCGAACACCTACAAATCCAACGGGAAATCGAAGAGAAGAAGAGCAACAATTCTAGAAACAGAAAATTGATCACTTTCTGAAAGATAGGACCTGCAGAGAAGTGAATCCAAAGCAACGGGAAGACAGACTGCCGGGGGAGGGGCCGGCTCCCGGCAAGCAGTGGAGCAACAGAGCACAAAATCAGGAATTTAAAAGTCTGCTCCACAGAGGGACATCGCTCCAGAGGCTAAACCGGGGGGAAGCCCACGCGGGGTCAGCGTAACCCCAGGTCCCGCGGGGTCACAGAAGGACCGGGGGTGTCTGAGTGCTGCAGAGCTCGCAGGTATTAGAGCGGGGAAGCCGGCTACAGTGAAAAGTAGAGGAGTGAGCTCTCAGCTCGGGGTTACCTTGAGCTGGTCGCAAGCTGCGTGGGTTCGGAGTGCGGCTGGAGGCCACAGAGATGGAAGCAACAGGGCACTTTTCTCCAAGTGCGAGCAATTGAGCGCTTTCCTCCAGGCGCCAACGGAGGCCAGGGAGACGGGGGCGGTTGGGTGCCTTTCTCTGATGGCACACTGAGGAGCGAGACCCCAAGCCCTTGGCTCCTCCGGGCTGGAGATTGGGAGGCCGCCATCTTCATTCCCATCCTCCAGAACTCTACAGAAAGTGTTCAGGGAACGAAAGCTCCCGAAAGCGAACCTGAGAAGATTACTTAGCCTGGCTCCTGATAAGGGCGGGGCAATTCCGCCTTGGGAAAAGACACTTGAGAATCACTACAACAGGCCCCTTCCCCAGAAGATCAACAAGAAGCCTAGCCAAGACCAACTTCGCTCACCAAGAACAGCAGAATTCCAGAGGAGGAGAAAGCAAATCTTATCTGGACAAAATGACAAGGTGGAAAAACTCACCACAGAAAAAAAGAACAAGAGGCAGTACCGAAGGCTGGGGACCTAATCAATATGGACATTGGTAATATGACAGATCTAGAGTTCAGAATGACAATTCTCAAGGTTCTAGCTGGGCTTGAAAAAGGCATAGAAGATATTAGAGAAACCCTCTCCGGAAAGATAAAAGCCCTTTCTGGAGAAATAAAAGAACTAAAATCTAACCAAGTTGAAATAAAAAAAGCTATTAATGAGGTGCAATCAAAAATGGAAGCTCTCACTGCTCGGATAAATGAGGCAGAAGAAAGAATTAATGACATAGAAGACCAAATGACAGAGAATAAAGAAGCTGAGCAAAAGAGAGACAAACAAATACTGGACCACGAGGAGAGAATTCGAGAGATAAGTGACACCATGAGATGACACAACATTAGAATAATTGGGATTCCAGAAGAAGAAAGAGAGATAGGAACAGAAGGTATATTGGAGACAATTACTGGAGAGAATTTCCCTACTATGGCAAAGGGAACAAACATCAAAATCCAGGAGATGCTAAGAACGCCCCTCAAAATCAATAAAAATAGGTCCACACCTCGTCACCTGATCGTAAAATTTACAAGTCTTAGTGACAAAGAGAAAATCCTGAGAGCAGCCTGGGAAAAGAAGTCTGTAACATACAAGGGTAAAAACATTAGATTGGCACGAACTTATCCACAGAGACCTGGCAGGCCAGAAAGAACTGGCATGATATATTC
>JAHRIG010008861.1:0-16426 GCA_020311275.1 Eira barbara | reverse complement strand
TCATTTAATTTCCTCCTTTTTTGTCCTTTTATGGTTGAAGGGCATTTCACATTTGAAAACTGATATTTAGATTGATTCTTAAAGGGACCAAGAGGAAAAAAATAATTTGTTTTAAAACCTTTCTAAATCCAGAAAATAAGATACTAGAAAATTTTCCCCATCTTGATTTGCTCTGTTTCCTGTCCTCTTACACTGCAGAGCAATGTAGAGCCTAATTTTACATTTGCACATTCTTGACAGCATGAATAGGGAAAATGTTATGATGACGACTGTTAAAATAATATTAACAACAACACTTCTCAGGACATTTCTGCTATAAACTGGTAGCGATTGATTAAAATTCAGAATATGGTATTCATTCATCCATTACTAAACTAGCCTTTTATTATTTCCCAAGATATTTATGTAGCATCTTCCATGTGCAAGGCACTAAGCTAGGTACCTAGATGACAAACGTGAACAGCAGTTTAAATTGTACATGGTAAAGAAAGAAGCTGTTTAGTAGGTGATTTTCCCAACTAATTTAAAGAAACTTAATTTTGCTTAGGAGAAGAAATCTGCAACTTTTGGTTACTTGATTTAAAGATCTTTGGGGCTTCCCTTTGCCTCTTTGGTGGAATACTTGGTGGGCATTTTTCCTGAATAACCTATGGGTTTGGTATTTAACAGCTTCAAAGGCCAGGAAAAAACATGATTGAGAACAAGAAGAATCATTTTCTAAGGTGAAAGGTCCAGGACCTCCAAGATGAGCTCTTTTGAACCCTACATCTCTTATTGAAACCTAAAGAGAAAGATATAAATATTGCTCAAAAATAAAAATATGAGGTTAATTACAAATACTTCATACAGAGTAAAAAATATTGTGCTGTGTCCCACATATTTAAAATTCTTGCACATTTTCTCACACTATTGATATTGTACAAGATGTTTAGTGTTTGCTTAGGTTGGATGTGACATGATAGATCTTGAGTTAAAAATGACTACTTGCTTGGGTACCAGATTCCCAGATGAAGCATAATTTAATTTTTAAATTCATACTTTGCTGAATCACAACAAGCACTCATCAGATGATATCTATGGAGTGAAATTTCTTATAAATCAGAAAAAAATGCTAGTCTAAATGTTGAGAAGAAAGCCTAGAAACTAATGATGCTATCATCTAAGAGCAAAGCCATTTTCAGCATAGGTACAAATCAAGTTATGCTTCAGACTTCTAATTTAAAGGGGTATGGAGTTGTCCAGTCACCTTACAAAGACAATCATACCATAGTGCAAGATCTATATTTTCTACAGTGTGAATATACATAATCCTGGTTAAGCCACGCCAAGATCACTTCTGTTTTCTCCTAGACTTTTCTTATGTAATATTAACAAACATCGAGTTCCATATTGTGATTCTCTGACCTATAATAAGAAATATATATTTGGTCTTTGTTCTTGCTCCTGGCACAGAACTTCCAAACCCTTGGAATTTCCTAAATGAAAATGATAAAGTGATAAAGAGTGATAAAGATGTCTTGATAGCCAAAACGAGCCCCTTTCAACCAAATCTTAGTTTAGGTTAATGAGGTGACTTTTGGAATGTACCTAAGGATCTGGGTGGGTTGCCAGGGCTTTGATTAGGGAGTTGGAGCTTTCAGTCTCACCTCCCTGACTTCCTTGGAGGAGAGAGGAGGTGGAGGTTGAATCAATCTCCAGTGGCCAATGATTTAATCAGTCATGCGTATATAATGAAACCTCCATAAAACCCCAAAAGGTTAAGGTTTGGAGAACTTCTGGGTTGGTGTACACATGGAGATTCAGGGAGAACGGCCTGCCCAGAGAGCATGGAAGCTCTGAGCCTCTTCCCACTTACCTGGGTCTATGCATCCCTACCATCTGGCTGTTCCTGAGTTATATCCTTTTTTAACAAACTGGTAATCAAATATGTATAATGTTTCTCTGAGTTCTGTGAGCCACTCTAGCAAATTAGTGGAACCCAAGGAGGGGAGCTTTGGGAGCCTCTGGTCTATAGCCAGTCGGCCAGAAGCACAAATGACAACCTGGACTTAGAATTGGTGTGGGGACAGTCTTGTGGGACTGAGCCCTTAACCTAACCATTAGCCCTAGAACAGTTTTGGGATCTGATACTATCTCCAGGTAGTGTCAGAATTGAGTTAAGTTGTAGGACACCTGGCTGGTGTCGCAGAAAATTGCTTGGGTGGTGTTAACAACATTGACATACCCACACACATGCACATACACAAACACACACACATCAGAAATATCAACCAATGCCAAATTAGTAAGTTCATTTTAAAGATGCATTGTCAGTGTAACTTTTAAATAGAAAAAATTTCATTTGGTACTGAAATATTAGAATGGAAATACAGCTATTATGTTCATCATTTTCTGGGATTAGGATCAGAGAGTTCCATCAATATACCTCCACAACTGCAGGCCCACTGGAAGAAATGGGGGTTTTGAATACCAAAGGAAACAGGCCCTAAGGAACACTCAGCCTCCTGTTTTCTCCTGGTGCTATGCATATGCCGATGGTGGCCAGGTGGAGGATTTGGCTAGCCCAACTAATTGCTTTTATCTGGAGGAATAAGTAAATAGTGCAGTAATAGTGTACTACCCCTAGATACAAATTAAACCACGCTAAAGTGCACTTAGAAGAAATTAACAAAGCTCCAGAATGGAAAGTGACTTTAAAAAATTCATTCTCTTTTTATTTCAATTTTACGATTAATGGGAAATGAATAAATGAAAAGACCAAGGAAAGAGAGGAAATAGTAAGGGATTATTACCACAACACAAAGTCTTTATAGATAATATGTTTGAATGGGCTGAATAAAGGAGATGGAATTTTAATCATTTTCCTAGTTTTAAAGATTACTATTACTTTAAAAAATTATTAGTTTGGAAATCCTCAGGCTAAACCAATATACTTTGTATTTCAAACTATAGAAATTACAAAATTTAATTTATTCTAATAGAAACACTGGTATAGCTGTTCTCTGTCCAGGCGGATGTGATTTGTGTGTGTGTGTGTGTTGTATCAAGGCAGGTGATACAGAGTAAGAGGTGCTTACACTTGAAGTTAAAATCCTACTTCTACCAACTTTGATGTCTGAAAAATGGCACACCATTGGCACACCACTGGTGTGTATTTCACCAAATATAAGGGGAACAGAATAGATTTCTATATAGGTAAAAAGGCATTCCCCATTACACCAAATTCAGTTCTGTTTCCTTCTCCAAGTTTGGAAATATTATCTGGTCAGTTGAGTGGGTCAGCTAAAGATTATCACTGTATTAATCACTGAGAACTTACTCTGTGCCAGGTGCAGAACTAACAACTTAAAGTGGATTGTTTATATTGATTTTCATAATTGCTCTTTGAATTATCTCTATATTATACTTGAAGAAACTGGGACTTAGGAAAAAGTAACTGTTTAAGGTCACACAACTGGTCAGGAGCCAAGACTGTAATCAGAGATATCATGTTTATTTGTACTTGAAACAACAAGCAGGGAGAGTTATGTAGTCTGGAAAGGGATGAGTCACATGAGAAAGAAGTGCAAATTTAGATGCGACTTTGACAGATGCTTCTACCTCCCTCTTGATTGGCTCTTCTTCATGAGGAATTATGAATAAAATAATGTAGAAAGCTTCCTGTCAGAGCACTGAAGTAAATGGAATAGTTCTCATTTTCTTCGGCTAAATGGCATGGTATTAAGTGCTTTTCCCCAACTGGCATTCTTATAAATTATTATTATTTCTTCAGTTTTCTACCCAAGTGGCTGAGTTTTTTTGTTGCAAAATTAGTTCAGATGGTCTTAAACAAAATTACATGAAATGTTGCTACACGTGCTTAATTGAAATGAAATATTTAACATTTAGTGAATTCCCTTGCCTCATTGGTAAGTTTAATCTATTCAGTATAATTTAAAAATAAATTTCATTCATGAGCCTCTTGTTTTCCTATTGTTTCCATATTTATTCAGTATTTTTCTTTAACTACTTATTGGGGGACTTAATGGTTTTCTGGATTACCCAGCAGTGGTCCAGAATGGCAACCAGAAAATTCAGTGGCCTCTGAGAGAATAAGCGTTTAAGATGCTTCTAGAATATTATTTGAGGAGGAGGGTGGGAATTGTGCACATGAAGTATGATTACATTTTTGAATGCCAACAGTGTATGGTTGTGTGTTTGAGGTGGATAATAATTTTAAGTGTTTAGGGGTGCCTGGGTGGCTCAGTGGGTTAAGCCTCTGCCTTCAGCTCAGGTCATGATCTTAGGATCCTGGGATTAAGCCCCGCATTGGGCTCTCTGTTTGGCAGGGAGCCTGCTTCCCCCTCTCTCTGCCTGACTCTGCCTACTTGTGATCTCCCCTTCTCTCAAATAAATAAATAAAAAATCTTTAAAAAAAAAATTTAAGTATTTAAACTTCCTTACAGTCGTTTTGGCTGTCCAGAAATATTTTTTTTTGTTAGTACAAATTTCTATTATGATATGGGATTAACTAATGAAACCTTAATTTCTATTGGAAGAATTTGATATTTAAGTGATAAAAAATTGTACCTGTAAACATTCTACTTTGGAGATTGGTTAACTTTACTGATCATAAAGTGACTAAAGTAAGCAAATAATTGCCCTCTTTCTTTCTGAGCAGTAGATGGTGCTTTCTTTTTTTTACTTATGACAAAGAGGCCTCGCCTGGAGCAAGCTCATCCATCTCATACACTGGCTGCATGTCATAGTGCATTTCCCTTTTTGCCCAAACTTCATCTGTTTACCATGAACAGACCAATTCAAGGGTCGCTCCTGGTGATCATGTGCTGAGTGTACTGAGAAGTGGATTATAGAAAATGAGAAAAGAAAAATAACTGAAGGAACGAGGAGGAATTAGGGAAAGACAAATACAGGGGAGAAATAGGAACTGCAGGAAAAGGGGACAGAGAAGAGGAATAAGAGATTCAGGACAAGTCTGGGGAAAAAAGGAATAGAAAGAAGCAGAGAAGACTCTTCTTTACTTTTCTTCTTCTAAGGCAGGATTCTCAACCTGGGATCCATGGAAAAAATTCAAGGGGTCCATGAGTTGGGATTTTAAAAAATTACATCCTCGTTTTCTCGCACTTCTAACAGAAATTTGGCATTTCCCTCAACTGTGAATATAGGCCACAAATCACTGTAGTATTAGCAACATTGATGGTCTCGTCTTTAATAGAAATAACAAATATTTTCATATCACAATGGCGTTATTACAAATATCTTAAAATATCACTTATACTCTTAACTACTTGGAAATTATGGTTGTTACTAGATTTGCCACTAGATCTTTTTTAATACTTTAATAAAAAAGCACATTTAGGGGCGCCTGGGTGGCTCAGTGGGTTAGAGCCTCTGCCTTCGGCTCGGGTCATGATCTCAGGGTCCTGGGATCGAGCCCCACGTCGGGCTCTCTGCTCAGCGGGGAGCCTGCTTCCTCCCCTCTCTCTCTCTGCCTGCCTCTCTGCCTGCTTGTGATCTCTGTCTGTCAAATAAATTTAAAAAAAAAAAAGCACATTTACTGTATCATACACTTGGTTTTAAATATTTTGTAACTGTATTTCAATATAATCAGTTTCCTTTTCAATCCTATGAATTTTATGTATTTAAAAATATTATTTTGAGAAAGTTTCTATAGGCAGCACTAGATACTAAAGGGGTCTGTGGCACAAAAGAGGTTAAGAACCTCTGCTGGGGGGCACCTGGGTGGCTCAGTGGGTTAAGCCTCTGCCTTCAGCTCAGGTCATGATCTCAGGGTCCTGGGATCGAGTCCCACATTGGGCTCTCTGCTCGGCAGGGAGCCTGCTTCCTCCTACTCTCTCTCTCTCTGCTTGCCTCTCTGCCTACTTGTGATCTCTCTCTGTCAAATAAATAAAATCTTAAAAAAAAAAAAAAAAAGAACCTCTGCTGGACAGCAGAGCTTCCCACATGAATAGTGTACAGTGTGCTTGAGATATTTATTTATGCTCTCAGTCTCCAGCGTGCCAGAGCCTTAAAACAGTCTTGCCTGTGCAAACATTAACTTTATGTATACTATCATATGAGAAAGGTGGGGGAGCACTGATCTAAGTCACTCGGGATTTCACAATTTTAATACTCTGATCCTCCAAAGACATCTCACTTGTTCAAATTATATCATCATGGTGCTGGTATGGGTTACTATTGAGCACAGACAGCCAGTTTTCAATGTAATCTATGTATCTCATAGAGCATAATGCTAACAATGTCTTTAAACATAGGTAGTTATAAAAGGGGTAATTTCTTATCATTGCTCAAAACTTTTTGTGAGAGGTTTGACTGGCGACTTTCTCTTCATGTAGTTATTTTCCGTCTTTTTATGTAATATGTAAGGTCAAATTTTAAGAAATCCACAGTCACACTTCATATGTCATTTGGTTGTCTTTAGTATATAATATATTTGCAGACAGTGCCTCCTTAATTTTTGAATAATGAAATTATAGTCGATAACGAATTGTAGTTGATTGGATTGCTGGGTCTTTTTATGGGCTCCTGAATTTTTCACTGTGTCACTTGGTGTCCTAGTCCCCACCTTTGCAGTAAAAAGCTTTAAAGAAGATGGAATCTTTTCTCTTTCACCAACAATGATAGTCCAAGGACTGCACTGAAAGTGTCACACTCAGATGAGCAGTACTGAAGTATAGAACAAGATCACTAACTGGCCATCGATGACATATCTTGTTTCTCTGTATCTAGGAGACTGAAAATCATTTGGTTTTCTTTATCTAGGCCACAGCTGTCTTGGGCCTGATTCCAATCATTTTGATCTGGTGAGGATTCTTGTTGGCAACATAAATGCAGTTGAAGAGGGGCTGTAATGACATGGTAGTGACAGCTGAAATGCATTTCCTCATTTTGATCTACGTGAATGTTCTCAGTAGTATTACTGGAGAACATATGCCTATTCCTCTCACACATCTAGGAGATTTTCTTTTAAAGGAACCAAAAGGTTTTTTGTTGTTGTTGTTGTTTTTTCCCATTAAACTCTGGACAAAAAGCAGTCGTGAGCCAGAGTTGGTTAATTCATCAAATTATAAAGTATAAAAATCAATAAATAGAAAAATGCAAAGTACCCCTCTCTGCTTCCCCTCCCCCATCTCCAAGGAATTCATTCATCAGGAGAGAGAGCATCACAGCAGATTTGTTAGCCTAATTATGATGTATTTTCTTTTAACCAGTTTGTATACAATAATTGATCAAAAGTCTTCATAACAGCCTTCCCAGAACAATTCATTAGTTCAGTAAAACAATGTGAATAATAGTTGGAACACACTTGCCTCATAATCATTTTGCTAGGGGAAAAAAAACCCACAACAGCTGTAGTTCAGTGTAGATGGCCATCAGAAACAGTTGATTTATCAAAATGAATTGATCTTGGCAATTTCCATTCTGGGGCTTAGATAGAGCAGCACAATTAGAGTTCAGTGCTGCTCACATAGCCAGAACAAAGTAATGTTGGCTCATTTTCCACTAACATTATGGGTTACACCATAGATTGAAAATTCAGAATTTATCCAGCTGTACAGATTAAGCCGCAGAACTAAGTGATCAATAAAAGCAGTAAAAGCATTTCCTGTTCTCACTCCATAGGAAAATGGCAGGTCAACACCTTCTTTCAAACCTGGACCTACTACCATATCCCAAAGCACAGAGCATCAACAGTAATATAGCACATTCCGGCATACTGGAAAATCAATGGGCCTAGAGAGTTAAAGCTAAACTTGTGTAATTACTTCCCGCAACATTCCTCCCCCACTCCCCTACTCAGAAACAGATTATTGCTCTGACTCTCCATAGGATAGGGTTGCGCTTTGGGAAACCTTCAGTCAATTAGTGCATATAATCCTGATTTTTAACCATAGATCATAGCCCTATACAGTTCCATGCATCTATAACTTCTGTCTTTTTCCAATCCACATTCTCTCTCTTCTTAAAAACTATGGCTTGATTCATTTGGTTTAGCAGCTGCCTCCTTATAGCACTTGCCCCCCAGATACACGGATTACATTGATAACCGGCCATCTGTGCTCGACAGTCACCCACACCAGCTCCAAATCTTTTTGGCTTCTAGTTCCAAGCTGTCAGTGGGATACTTGACCCTCAGGTACTGGGAAGCAGTCAGAGATGCAAAGAGCTTTGGATTACACACAAGGGATGAAGAGCTGAATGACTCCATGAAAGTGGCCTATTTGGGAGTGCGACCCCCCCCCATTAAATGCAGGTAGATTCAGCAAATATGTAAAACTTATTTTCATATTACCTACCTTGGCTTGCCTGAGAGGAAGTGGATTTTCCAGGCCAATGCTCATTTTTTGTTGCCACTAAGCTTTTAAGATCCAAATCAGGCTCTCACTCACACTGCCAGGAAGAATGCTCAGTTGAATATATTATCTGCTTCTAACATTTTCTTATTCTGGAGACTTTGTGGTCTGCCTAACTATGTTGTCTTGGGTGCCAAGTCTGCTCTGTGGGGACCAATTGGGGAACTTGCTCAGCGAACTTGCTCACATGCTAGGAAAGTCATAGTCACAGGGCTAAGTGAAAACAAATGAAACTCCGAAGTTTCACTGTGAAAAGTCTGTGGCTTGCTGCTGAAGGCAGGAGTGAAAGGGCCATGGCTGGATTATACTTAGAGGATGGCATGACTGAAGGGAATTTCTTGAAGGTCCAAGTCTGTTCAGTAGCCCTAGGCCCTGCCTTGACATCATTCTACTCCATGTTAAGCAGCATTAACTCCCAAGAGCTGCCAAGTTCTTATGATCAAATGTATTGATGAACCACAGTGCAATGGAAAAAAGTTAGTAGCTGGGATGAAGAGAGTAAAGACTAGAAATTTGATTTGTATGCTTTTACTTTGTTTTCTGTGAGAACTAGCCATTATTGCACTTTCATTGTGCAAAAGAGAGACTGATTAAACAAATGATTATGAGAACTAAGAACCTAGGATTGTGCCTCCAGAGCTAATCAGCCTCCTCTCTGTCTATGTTCTTAGCATGAGAGACACAGGAATTGATAATTACTGAGCAAGGATGAGTTCCTCTCTTTACCAGTCTTCAGATTATGTGATTTCAGGATATTTTGAGCATTTTCACCAAATCCCTTGCAGTTAACTAGTAGCTCCTATTGCTGATTGATTCCCTCTACTCATGCCCTTCCCCAAATTAAAATGTCCTCGTGGATCTTATTTTCCACATATTTAAGGTCATCAGTAGTGCCCACTAGAGGAAGGCCAGAGGCTCCCCTCAAGCATGGCTTGGGGACAGGGCACTGAGTTGGGGGCAAGGTGCAGTGGGTAGCTGTGTGATGTTGGACAAGGCACTTAACATTTCTGAACCCAGTGCACTACTCTGAAAAGTGAGAGGATTCCTTTGACAATAAGATCCTATAGTGACCCTTAGAAAAATCAAGCAATGCCAGAAGCTTCCAAGCACATATAACAGGTCTACATTAGTGTTTGTAAATATAAACTATATATGTTGGTACCAACATATTATAAATAGAAAATAAGTAGTATATTTTGGCCTATACTTAAAAAGTCAGTTTACTTCCTTTCATAACCTTTCCTTTTCCATTTTACTTTATAGTTTTGCTGTTCCTTAGGAATCTTGGGGATGTTATTTAATATTATCAAGAATGGGACATAGTTAAATGGCCATTTTATGGTATAGTTAGTTGTCTTTAGCAGTTTATGAGAAGGGCCATTCCCGGTGATGTGCTTCTGGTGTTGCGTTCTTGCCGGTGTCCAGGGTTTCTCCTCATCTCATCTGTTGCCTTCTCCCCAGAGCCTGATGTCAGAGGAATGCACGCTTAAGTAGGCTCTGTCAGGAAAACTTGTGGTGACCCTGGAAATCCTATTTAACCTTTCCATGGATAAGCATCCAAACTACAACCCAAAAATGACAGAAGCTGCCTCTTTCACAAATTTAGTTGGTATGACTAAGAAAAGAGACTGTAAAACACTGAAAATCCAAAGTGCTACAGTCTAGTAATGTTAAGAATTCACCAGCTCACACCAGGCAGTCATCACCAGACCCTTAAAACCAATTGCTTAGCAGAAGTCCAGGTCATTTCTGACTGGAAATGGCAAAAACATGAATGACGAAAGTTTTCACTAGTATTAGATAATTGTTAACAGGGAAACTATGGATATTCTAAAGTTCCTGTGAGGTATATCAGCGCTATAAGGAAGTGTTTCTCCTCGGCTCACAGTGAGGTCACAAAGACCGTTAGTGTGGCTTCTTTCACCTGCACTAATTTCACAGAAGTCTCTTTGTAACAAGGTTTTTTTTTTCTTTTTTTTTCTTTTTTAAAGAGAAGAAAACAGATTTTGCTAAGTTATATGACAGCCACAATAAGGTTTTCTTATGTATGGAAGACATTGACAATCAGCCCCACACGGTTTATGTAATTTGAGAATACAGTTTTAAAAATCGTGTAACAAGTGGCAGTACTTAAGATCAGTACAGAGGCCATTTACCTTTTTATTACATGTTTTATTAGCACGTAGCAGATTGCTATAAAAATTATCATAAGAAGGTGACCTTCAGTCAATTAGTGCATATGTAGCTGATCAGAAGTGATCTTCCGGGAGAGGCTACCTAAAGAAAAATTAAGAGAGGATTCCTCAGGGAAGGTGGTGACTGTGGGAAGGCCGAAAGAAGTATGTTTATAATGGGGTGTGGGAAAAAGTAGGAGACCAGTGTAGACAGAGGGAACAGCACATACAAAGGCCTCAGATAAGAAAGAGGTTGGCATGTTCTGGGAGCTGGTCTAATAGTATGGCTGGGACATCATCAACAGGATGGAGCATGACAAAGTGGAATTTAAGAGATATGCAGTTAAACATTAAAAAAAAAATAGTTTGTAAGGTAAAACCTTAGTTTACTTGCTCATGAATCAAAAGTTACTGTGTCTATAATGAAATTGTCTACATAAATTTTAGCACAGTTACTCCATTTCTAAGGATTCTAAGGGCATGATTTTATATATATACATACACACACATATGTATACACATGCAAACACATATATAGTATTTTATATCCAAGGATGTTTATGATGGCATAGCTAACTTTTTTAAATAAAAAATGAATAAAAAATAAAACTCGGTTTCTATGGCTTTATTCTTTATCAAGCTTTCTATAAGATTGGTCATGTTTTCTGTTACTCATTTTTTTCCTCTACTAATTTGAAAGTTTTTCATTCTTTTTCTACTTTGTTACCTTTCAATATTTATGTGCCTTTTTAAATTCTAAAAAGTACATCCTCCTCTGAGCCAATATCAAATCCTTAACTCTGAAAACCGCCCCCATTTTCTTTGTTTTGTCCTATATTTTAGTCCCCTTATTTTAAAATCATTTCTATTCTAGGTTCCAAATGATTAATTCACTATTAGCTGCACCTGTTCTACTGCTTAACATTTCATTTTTTTTTTAACGGTTGATTTATTTACTTGAGAGAGAGAGCAAGCGTGGGAGGAAACAGTGGAAGGAGAGGGAGAGAGAATCCCAAGTGGACTCCATGCTGAGTGTGGAGTCCAACATGGAGCTCGATCTCAGGACTATGAGATCACTATATGAGCCAAAATCAAGAGTCAGATGCTTAACCAACTATGCCACCAAGATGCCCCTAACATTTCAATTTTTTAAATAAATAATTCCAACCTAGAGAAAACTTATAAGAATAGGATAAAGAACTTTTTTTCATGATACATTTAAGAGTAAGTGATGCCCTGTCACTTAGGATTATTTCAGTTTGTAATTCTTACAAACAAGGAAATTCTTCTTCAAAATCCAAACGAACCATCAAAACCAGGAAATTAACATAGATACATAAGTACCATCTAATCAGATTCCATTCTAGTTTTGTCAGTTATCTCAGTAATGTCTTTTGTAGCAAAGGATCAAGTATGGAATCATGCACTGCATATAGTTTTCAGATCTCTTTAGTCTTCTTGAGTCTGGAACAGTTCCTCAGTCTTCCGTGACTTTCATGTTGAAATTTTTGAAGATTATAGCCCAGTTATTTTGTGTGATGTCCTTCAGTTTTTATCATGGCTAGACTCACATAATATATTTTGATAGGAATATCACAGAAGTCATACCATATTCTTCTCATTCTCATTTTTATTTTTTAAATTTTATTATTTTTTGTGAGGGAAAAAAAGGTTTTATTGATAAATAGGTTACAGGGAAATAAATAGAGTGACAGTTTGTTGGGGAGTAAAACTCGGGCAGGATCTCCATGTTTTCACCCCAGCTCTAGCTTTCAGCCTCCACCTTCCTACACGCCAGTTTAGACAATGAGGCCTTGGTGGGCATGTGCAGCCTCCTCTGGCCCTTGGGGACCTCTCTCTTCCTGACTTGCTAATTAATTTGTAATTAATAAAGATTTTGTGGAGAAATACTTTGAAGCTATGTAAGTATCCCAGTGTTCATTAAACTTTCACCAAGTAGCTTTAGCCGTTGATGTTTCTTGGCTGAGTTTATTGTTACTCTCATGGCTGTGAAACTCTGATTTGCTGATCTGTTTATTCTACTTTTGTTTATTCATTGGAAGTCTACTGTAGTGAAAAGTTTTCTTTTTTTCCCACAGTTAGATATTCTCTTATTTGTATCAGCATGGACTCATAAATTCTTTTATTCAATGTATTATAATCCCCTACAATAATTATTTATTTTGATGCTCAAATTATCCAAAATTTGGCTAGGAGTATCTGTACACTGGTGTCTGTGTCTTTGATACTTCCCCATGATTCTTTGAGCATTTTCTTACTTTCTATCCTAAAGATATTCTAGGATCATCTTATACTTTCTTTGCTGCAGCCCAGAAAGCAGACATTTTCTAAGGAACCTGGTTCCTTTCAGTGGAGAGTGGTTATGTAGAAACTAAGATCTCAGTGTTAAGTGTAATCATTGCCATTATTCTGAAGTTCTCTCACATTCTCTCTCTTTCTGTCTCTCTCTCCATATACATAAATATATAAACATACTTCAATACTTACTTCCCAAACTGTCTATATTGACACTGAGTTTCACTGATACCTTTATTTCCAATACATTTTATTTTTTTCTCGTTCCATGTTTGCCATTACTCTCTCCAACAGTGAAGAAACTGACTCTTATGATCACCAATATACTTATTTATTGCACCAGTCTTACCTTTACATTTTCTTAAAAGTGATTCTTTTTCAACTTTAATCTACACGCATGGCTGGCTTCCTTGTAGCTTTCTGAGGCAGGCAAGCAGAACTTGTAGAATAGAAAGCACAGCATTTTAGGGCTCCTGGTTTTACACAAAGTTTAGTTCTGACTCTTGTGGGTATGACTTCTTTTTTCCTACCTCCTGACATGTTAAATTCCAGCCTCCAGCTCCTGTGGCCTGTATCTGATTCTTGTACCCCGGTGAGTGGTTTCATCTCCTTTTTGTCCTTATGACTTTTAGTTTTCTCTTCGATTCTGACACCCAGGAATTCCCCTATCTTGTACAGTTGGTTATATATTAAAATAGTTTCATTGTGATTTTTTGTTACATATTAGTGTATATTTAAATATTTTGACCAGGGAAGTCTGTATTGTTTCTAGTAATGAAAAATTATAAGTGGCTAAAGTGGAGTGCTGAAATAAATTATAATGTAAGATGGAATAATTCTTAACTATTATAAATAATATAGTTGAAATCTAATTAAGAAGATAGGAAATGCTTATAATATTAGGTTAAGAAGCATGATATGAAATTATGGGATGTTAATTATGTAAAACAATAAAAATGACATGTAAGAAAAATATAAGAACGTACTAGAATGTGAAGAGTAAACCTTCTGGTTTGTGGGGTCATTATTGAATAACTTTATTTTCTGTAGAGGTAACAGAATAGTAACTTTGACAAACATTCCTAAAAATTCCACAGAATTCCTCAACAATTAATAATAACAATACCATTGGTACTTTATGACTTCAGTGGGGGCTAATTATCTGGATATTTGTTGAAATAAAATACTTTGTTGAGGACTAGGGAAAACTAAGCAATTAAAATTGTGATTTGAATAAGGTGAGAGGGAACTCAGCAAGATGGTGGAGTAGGAGACCTAAATTTCAACTGGTTCTAGGAATTCTGCTAGAGAGTTATCAAACCATTCCGAACACCTACAAACTCAACAGGAGATCAAAGAAAAGAATAGCAGCAATTCTATGAAGGGAAAAGCAACCACTCTCCAGAAGGTAGGATGTGTGGAGAAGTAAATCTGAGGTGATATTTGGGAAGATAGACTGTGGGAGACAGCGGTGGGGAGAGGGAGCCTCCGTCAGCTGGCGACTGGCAAGCGGTAGAGCAGTGGATCACAAAATCAGAACTTTTAAAAGTCGGCTCTGTGGAGAGACGTTGCTCCAATGGCTAAGCGGGGGGGTGGAACCCTTGCCGGAACAGTGTGATCTCAGGGCCTTTGGGGTCACAGAAAGACCGGGGGTACCTGAGTGTGGTAGAGCTCCCACATATCAGAGCAGGGATGCTGGCTACAGAGACGGAGCCAAGGAGTGAGCTCCCAGCTCCGAGTCGTCATAAACTGGGATCTGAGGCACAACTGGGCTACTACTCTTTGAACAGGGACCCCAAAAGTGGCAGATCTGGGGAGACTCCACCCTCTTCCTCCACTGAGAGGAGTGGTGGAAGCACGCTACAGGAATCTGCTGGATTTGGAAACTCCAAATGGGGCCGTGTGCCAGAGATAGAAACACGTGGTCACAGGCTGGGTGAGCACAGAGCATGGCCGGAGACCAGGGAGACAGGAGTGATTGGACTGCTTTTCTCTGAGGGCACACTGAGGAGAGGGGCCCGAGCTCTCAGCTATTCTGTGTTGGAGCTATCATCTTCATTCTCATCCTCCAAAGTTGTACGGAAAGCTTTCTGGGAACGAAATCTTGTGGGTATAAACCGGAGCAAATTACTTAGCCTGACCCCTGGCAAGGGCAGTGCAATTCTGCCTGAGGCAGAGAGAATTGAGAATCCTGGCACTAGGTCCCTCTGCCAGAAGATAAGCAAGAACATCCATCTAAGACCAAGTTTACCGATCAATGAGAATGGCAAAACTCCAGTGATAGGGAATACAGCCTGTAGAATTCATGGCTTTTTTCCCATAATTCTTTAGTCCTTCAAAGTTAATTTTTAAAATTTTCTTTATTTTTTTCTGTTTTTTTAATTTTTCTTCTTTTTTTAATTTTTTAAATTTTTTTAAACTTGTTAAATTTTTTAAAAAGATTTTATTAACTTATTTAACAGAGAGAGAGAGAGAGAGAGAGAGATCACAAGTAGGCAGAGAGGCAGGCAGAGAGAGGGGGGAAGCAGGCTCACTGCAGAGCAGAGAGCCCAACATGGTGCTCGATCCCAGGACCCTGAGATCATGACCTGAGCCAAAGGCAGAGACTTTAACCCACTGAGCCACCCAGGCGCCCCTCTTCTTTCCTATTTTAACCATCTTATCAATTCTTTTAAAAATCTTTTATTTTAAGATTTTATTTATTTGACATAGATCACAAGTAGGAAGAGAGGCAGACCGAGAAAGAGGAAGGGAAGCGGACTCCCTGCTGAGTAAAGAGCCTGATGTGGGGCTCTATCCCAGGACCCTGGGATCATGACCTGAGCCGAAGGCAGAGGCTTTAACCCACTGAGTCACCAAGGTGCCCCTAAAAATCTTTTTAAATTTTTATTTTTACAATCATATTCTATCCCTTCATTGTATTTAATCTTACTATATATATATATACACACACACACATTTTAATTTTTTTTTAATTTTGGGATGCAGTTCTTCTAAAGACCAAAATATACCCTAAATCTAGTGCAAGGCTATGCTGGATTCTCCTGCTGATCACATTCTCTCCTTTTTCTTTTTAAATTTTCTTCTTTCTTTTTTCAACCAACTTTCTATCTTATAAATTCCTTTTTAAAAATCTTTTATTATTTCCATTTTTACAGTCATAGTCCATCCCTTTATCATATTTACCCTTATTTTTTGAATATGTATGTTTTTCTTTCTTTAAAATTTTGGGAGGTAGTTCCCTCTAACAGACCAAAATATACCCAAAATCAAGTGTGTGGCTCTGTTCTATTCACCAACCTGATCATATTATTTTTTTACCCTTCTTCCCCCTTTACTCCCAATTTCGGGTCACTTCTGATTGGTTTACTGTATATTTTTCTAAGCTTGTTGTTACTCTTTTAGCATTTTGTTCTTTCATTCATTTATACTTTAGACAAAATGATAAAACAGAAAAACCTCAAATAAAAGAACAAGAAGCAGTACCAACTGCAGGACATCAGTAAGATGTCAAAACTAGAGTTCAGAATGATGATTGAAAAGATACTAGCTGGGCTTGAA
>JAHRIG010008848.1:6091-50125 GCA_020311275.1 Eira barbara | reverse complement strand
AGACAAACTGGGTTTAGAGAAGGCAGGTGACCAGCAACAGAAAACAAGACTGTAGACTTGGGAATCCTCCTTTCTGGTAGGAGAACAGAGAAAACAAGAGTCAAATTATTTCTAAATTAACAATTGCTATCAGATTCAAATGCAGCTCTTGGGTAACTGAGAAGTGTTAATAAAACCTATTTTTGTTTCTTAAAGATATGGATGTTATACACTGAGAGAGAACCCATTCTTTTTTTACCTGGGACTCGAAACTTTCCTGTTCGATGTGACCCAGCAGAGGTAAGCACAGGGTCATCTCTGGACCTGGATGGTCACTTGGTATTCACAGAGGTGCTGACAATTGAACTGAGTTTTAGGAAGGTGTAAGACTTAGAGGAAGGTGTAGGTGAGGTCATCCAGACAAAAGAAACATCACGAGTGACACATATGTTTTAAGCAGGGTATTGACTTGAACTGGTTGAGTTATACAATTGTTTGCTTTGATGGCAGTGGTGGGTGTTAAGAGGTAAGGCAGAGAAATTAAGATGAATGTTTACAAACTGATTATATCTGTACAAATAGCACCAAAATGAAGAGAATACATATTTCCTAATTATTCTCTCATGTTCCCTTCCACTCACTGATGCATGGAAAGATAACCACAGTCCTGACTTCTAAAATTCCTGTCTTTCTTTTTTTTTTTTTTTTCTTTACCTGTATGTGAATGAGAGAAACAGCGTACTTTTTGTTTGGGTCCTTTTTCATTCAGTTTCATTAACTTAATGGGTTTCGGCTATGTTGTTACATGATTTAGATATTTCATCTTATTGCCATGTAATCAGTGTGACTATAGCACCATTTATTTTGCCCTTTAATTGCTGGAAGGTTTTTGATTAGACTCTAAGGTTTTGAGGACTTCAAATAGTGCTATTGCTAGGGCGCCAGGATGGCTCAGTTGGTTAAGTGTCCAATTCTTGATTTCAGCTTAGGTCATGATCTCAGGGTTTGGCTGTCTCCCCACTCATGAGGCATCTGCTTGAGATTTTCTCTCTCTCCTCTCCCTCTGCCACCACCCCCTGCTTGTGCACTCTTGCTCTGTCTCTCTCTCAAATAAATAAACCTTTAAAAAAACGAAAACAAATACTGCTATTCTAATGAACATTCTAGTACATGTTTTTGGATGGAATTTTGTATGCATTTCTTTCAGGCTTATCTATAGGAGTAGAAATCCAAGAGCATTTGAAATGCATTTCAGGTTTTAGTAGAGATTGCCAAAACATATTTTTCTAAGAAGTACCAACTTACACTGCCGTCAGCAATACAAGAGAGTTACTATTCTCTATATTTTATCTAAAACGTGGGTTTTTTGTCATTATTATTGACCTCTGTAAATCTGGTGGATTTGGCATTAGTACATCAAGGTGGTTTTAACTGACATTTATCAAATGATCCAAGAAAAAAAAAAAAGAAAGAAAGAAAAAAATACTCTGCAGTTTTTGTTTTGTGTGGTTATACATAGTTTCTTGTATGTTCTCTTTATACATGTTTTCTCAGGAATAATGGGAATGAATATACTTCTCCACTTTATCCATTGACTTTTTACTCTCTTAATAGTTGATAAACGAAAGTTCTTAACATAATTCCTGAATCGTTAACACATTTTGAATCCAATACAGAAATTTTGATCTTCTCTAGTGTCATCAAAGTGCAACTTTGGTCTCCGAAAGTTGCATTTCATGCAAGTATGACATATATTTAAAAAATATGGTGTTAGACCTTGGAGTCCACTATGTTGTCCTAATGTGCCTGGATGCACAGTTTAGGAATTTCAGAGACAGTGCGAATTCAGTTTTCTTCTATCTGCTTTAGCCAGTGTTATTTTGAAGGTGTTTGCCCATAAATCAATCGGCAAATAAAGATATTAATGATTACTTCATATGATCTTCTCTTCAGACCTGTCATCATATTCTTTATTCAATCTTGATAGTTTGTTATTTTTCTTTTGCATCTTTTATTTTTCTTGAACAAATGATTAAGGGGCTTATTTATTTAGCACATTTTCCTATTTAAAAAGTAAGGTTTGGCTTAAATTTCATATTATACCTTTGTTTTTTATTTAATTTTTATGTTATATTGCTTTATTAATTAATCAATAGTATAATTGGTCATCGATGCAGAATATTTGTTAAACTTCTGTTTCCAGGCATAAATACTTAAAAAAAAAAAAAAAACCTCAACCATTTATTTTTTTTGTATTTTATTATGTTCAATTAGCCAACATGTGAGACATCATTAGTTATTGATACAATGTTCAGTGATTCATTAGTTACCTATAACACCCAGTCCTCAATGCCACCTGTGACTTTTAAAATTAGGACAAAACATTTTAAAATTCTTACTTTAAGGAATCATAAGTGGATTTAGTCATCCTAGTATTTCTTACCACTTATTTTTTCATTTCCAAAGTGTGTTATTCATTTATTAACTCCTCCTCCTTCTTGTCACCTCATTTGAGATTTTCACTTTAAAATAGTAAATAAGGGGAACCTGGGTCGCTCAGTGGGTTAAGCCCCTGCCTTCAGCTCAGGTCATGGTCTCAGGATCCTGGGATCAAGCCCCGCCTTGGACTCTCCACTTGGCGGGGTGCCTGCTTCTTCCTCTCACTCTGCCTGCCTCTTGCCTACTTGTGATCTCTCTCTGTCAAATAAAAAAAAATAAATAAAAAAATCTTTAAAAATAAAATAAAATAGTGAATAATTAGTTTTATCTGCTTTATGAGTGTGAACCTAAGTCAGATTTTTCTTGTATGTAAGGTGATACTTTGCACTGTCCTCTGTGATAACTTCACACAGTGTTTGACCTCTATGTTGAGTTATTCATTTGGAATGAGATTAGTTGTCTAAAAACCTTAAGAACACAAGAGAAATTTGGATAATTTTTGTACCTCAACAAAGTATTGGAATAAAGATGTTTATAGTAATTGGTTTTATTTATTTTTTTTAATATTCTTGGAACGTTAGTTGTAAGACCTTTTTACATTCTCACTATAGCAGTTTGTCTTCTCTTTGTATCCATTTTCCTCTCTTCTGGTGTCACTGTTGTTACAGGTTGTTACAATTTTCTTGATGGTTTCAAAGGACAAACTTCTGAACTTTTGGCTTTGTAAATTTACTGTTTATTTCCTATATCATTGATTCCTTACTGAATTATTTCCCTTCTTCTCCATCCTTGTCACTTAATTTGTTCTTCTCTAGCTTTAGAAGACGAACATTTAAACCCTAATCTTAGGCCTTTCCTATTTTCTATCATAAGAATGTAAAGCTATGTTTTTCTCTCTAAGCATAATAAATGCCTTCTGCAAATATTGGTATGTAATATGTTCATTATAATTTATTTAAAATCACTTGTAATTTTCTAAATTGACCCTTGAATTCTTCTTTTTTGACCTATGTGTTATTAAAAAGCAAGTTGTTGTTATTATTTTTAGATACTTAGGACTTTCCCAGGTATCTAATTTTACTGATTCTAATTTGCTTCTGTTCGTGTCAGAGGACATAGTCTGAAAGGGTGCTCTCCTTTGAAATTGAAGGAAATTTGTTTTCTGGTCCAGCTTAGCATCTGCATTGGTAAATGTTTCATGTGTTCTGGAGAAGAAGTTGTATTGTCCAGGTACCGGATATAGTTTTCTAGGAATACCGCTTGGGATAGAGTAATCAATAGTGATATTCAGGTCTTCTGTGTCTCTCTTGATACTTCATCTAGTTGGTCCATCAGTTACTGAGTGGTGTTAAAGATAGCAGTTATGATTATGGACTGGCCTGGTAGTTTTGCCAACTCATACCTCAGCTATTTTGCAATTCCATTATTTCCATTATTTGGGGAATACATAGTTATCAATGTTAAGTTTTCTGATATATTGAGCCTCTCATCATTATGAATTGTCACTTCTGCCCTCTGGTAATATTCCTTGTCTCACTCTATATTTGTTCTTGTATTTAGACAATTATTCTAGTCACTCTAGCTTTATTGTGATTCAAGATGCGTAATGCATAATTTTACTTCCTTTTGATTTCAGTATCTTTGTGCTTTGTGCTGGGAAGAGCCTGAGGCAGAGGAGGAGGGAGAGAGAGAATCAAAGCAGGCTCCACGCCCTGTGCACAGCCTGATGTGTGGCTCAGTCTCACAACTCCGAGACCATGAGCTGAGTCGATATCAAGAATCAGAAACTTAACAGACTGAGCCACCCAGGTGCCCCTATAGCAGTTTTAATTTCATGGAAAAAGGAGCTGTAAGTACAGAGAGTCCCTATATACCCTTCACCCCTCCGTGTATGTTGTTTCCCACTATTAGTATTCTTCATTAGTGGGATACAGCTGTTAAAAGGATGGGCCAATACTGTTAAATTACTATCAAAGTTCTTAATTTACCTTCTTCCTATTGTCAATTCTATTGCTTTTGACAAATGCAGAACTACATGTATCCACTGTTACAGTAATGTACATGATACTTTGCCCTAAAAATGCCATTTTCTGCCGATTTTTTCTCTCTGTCCCTCCCCTCACCCCCCTAGTCACTGTTGAGCTTTTTAACTACCTCCACTGATTTATCTTTTCCAGAATGTCATATAGTAGTACATAAACTGCTCGGATTAGCTTTTTTACTTAGCAATATGTACTTAAGTTTTCCCCATGTCATCCCACGGTTTCTTAGCTCATTTCTTTTTAGCCTTGATCAATATTCCATTACCTGGATGTGTCACACCTTATTTACCTGTTGTAGGACATCTTGGTTGCTTCTGAGTTTTGGCAATTATCAACAAAGCTGCTATAAACATTCCTATGCAAGATATTATGTGGATATTTATATTCCAGGTTTGTTCTGTATGCCAGTATTCATCTTATTTAGGTAAATGCCATGAAGTGCACCTGTTGGACTGTAGGCTGTTTTGTAAGAAACTGTCACACCGTCTCTCAAAGCAGCTGTACAATTTTGCATTCCATCAACAATCAGTGTGAGTTCTTATTGATCTCTATCCCCACCAGCATTTGGTTCTGTCAGTGTCTTGGATGTCTGGTGCTCTAAAAAGCTGTGGAGTGGTATCTCAGAGTTTCGTTCCTTTATTTTGAGAGAGTGCCCATCTGCACATGTTGTGCAAGGTGGGGGGAGGGAGAGAGAATCTTAAGCAGACTCCCTGTGGCATGCAGAGTCTGACATGGGGCTTGATCTCACAACCCTGAGACCATGACCTGATTCAAAATCAAGAGTCAGAAATATTCATTTTAATATAGTAAATAATTACTTTTATCTGCTTTTAACCAACTGAGCCACCAGGCGCCTGTCTCATTTTAGTTAGCAATTCCCTGGTAACTTAAGATGCTGAACATCTTTTCAAGTGCCTACTTGCTATCTATGTATCTTCTTTCGTGAGGGATCTATTCATATTTTTCCAAGTTTTAATTAGGTTATTTATTTTCTTACTAGTGAATTTTAGGAATTCTTTATATATATCAGATACTACTCTTTCACCATATGTGTTTGCACAAATTTTCTACTAGTCTGTGCCTTTTCATTTGCATGACAGTGTCTTTTTTTAAAGATTTTATTTTAATTATTTGACACAGAAAGAGCTAGCGAGAATGGGAATGAAAGTGGGTAGAGTCGGAGTGGGAGGTCGAGAGAGAAGCAGACCTCCCACCAAGCAGGAAGCCTGATGCAGGGCTTAATCCCAGGACCCTGGGATCATGACCTGAGCTGAAGGCAGACACTTAAGAGCTTAGCCACCCAGTCACCCCTGCATGACAATGTCTTTCAGAGAGTATACATTTTTAATTTTAGTGAATTCCAACATATTAATTTTTTTCATGGATCACTCACCTCAGATGGTAACAAAAATGTACCACCAAACTCAAGATCATCTAGATTTTTTCTGTTTTTTTTTTTTTTTTCCCCTGAGTTTTATACTTTGTGTTATATATTTTCATCTATGATGCATTTTAAGGTAATTTTTCTGAAAGGTGTAAGATCTGGGTCTAGGTTAATTTTTTTGCATGTGGATGTTCAGTTTTAACACTATTTGTGTTAAAGAGACTTATCGTACTTCATTGTCTTGCTTCTTTGTCAAGGGTCAATTGTATATATTTCTGTGAATCTATTTCTGGGCTCTCCCTTCTGTTCTGTTGATGTATTTGTTCTTTTACAAACACCACACTGTCTTGGTTACTGTAGGTTTACATTGAGTCTCAAGTTGGGTAGCATCAGTCTTCCAGTCGTGTTCTTCCCCTTCCCTGTTGTTTTGGTTCTTCTGGGTCTTTTATCTCTTTATACAAATTTAAGAATCAGTTTGTCAATAACCATAAAAACTTGTTGGAATTAGGATTGTGTTGAGTCTGTATATCAAGTTGGGAAGAACTGACATCTTAACAGTGTTGAACCTTCTCAAATATGAAAATGAAACATCTATAGATTTCTTTAGTTCTTTGATTCCATTCATGACTTTTTAAATTTTTTTCTCATGTAGCTTTTGAACATTTTTTTAAAAGATTTGTATGTGTTTCATGTGGGATATGTTAATGTAAGTGCTACTATGTTTTTAATTTCAAATTCTACTTGTTCCTTGTTAGTAGTCCTTTTCTTTTAATTGCTATCTTTAGAAAGGATATTTTCTAAAAATCTGTCTTTGATTTCATATGTTTTCTTCTAATCTGTTGTTAAGCCCATTTACTGAATTTTTGAAAATATATTAAAATTCTCAAATGGAATCGCTTCTCGGCCTTTTGGCTAAGATCAAGTGTAAAATTCTCAAATGGAGAAGTCCCACTTGTTTTTAATTTGTATTTTTTGAGATCATATGTATGCATTTAATTAGGCCTTTTAATGTGTTTATAGTAGTTTACTTAAATTCCTTTTCTAATAGGTACAACATCTTGATTACTTCAAGTATTGACTTTTTTTCTTGAGTATGCATCATTTTCCTGTTTGTTGATAGAGTCCTTTGATTATTTTTAATTTGAAAATTTTAGAGCTTTATTTATTTATTTTAGAGATAGAGCACCTGAGAAGGAGGGGCTAAGAGACAAGGAGAGGAAATCTCAAGTAGAGTCTACGCTGAGCCCAGAGCCCGATGCAGCGCTTGATCTCATGACCCTGAGATCACGACCTGAGCTGAAACTAAGAGTTGAATACAACTGACTGTGCCACCTGGGTGCCCCTTAATTTCAGATTTTGATCAATAGATTGTGCAGTGTTTATTGCACATTTCGAACAATGTATTTAGAATTTCAGGTCTGTGATGTCTCGGAAGAGTGATTTTCTTCCAGCATGTGGTTAATTTGAATGGACTCAAGCTCCAGACTGAATTCCCCTTAAGATAATGGTAACTGAAATCTCTGCTGAGATTTTTTTTAGTTTCTAGAAGCTGCTTTTTCTTTGTCAAACCCCACCAACTCCATCCCAACCACACTCTTGCCCTTCCCTGTGGTTGTATAATTTAGTGATCAGCAAAGGAATTGGATAAATTTTACATGCAGCTTTTGGCATTTACCTCACCTGATTTCCTTCTCTCCATGTTTTTCATTTAACTCCATATTTGTACTCTGCTCCAAACTCTGTGCTCTAACATACCAAGTCAGGAAGGTTGTAGATTTCTGCCTTCCTGAGAAGCACATAGATTCAAGACTGTAACTAAAAAGGAGTAAAAAAATTGTTACTTTGACAATGTGGTTTCTTCTTTCAATTACAGGCTCTTCTTTAATATTAGTTTACTTTTGCTTTCTTTTCATTACCTATAAATGGACTTTTCTGAGATTTTCTCTTAGAAGATTAACCTAAATTAACTATGTTGATAGTGAAGGAGTTCAGGGATGCCAGCACATGTCCCGTTGGCATATAGATGATTTAGAGTTAATGTCTCTCACTGAATTCTGCTCATCTGCCTAAGAGAGATCCTTCAAGGATCTCAATCATGATAAATCCCCTCGCTGGGTGTTTCATCACTTAGAGAATTTGGCTATTGTCACAGAAATAAAATGAGCAGTTGACACCAGGTTGGCACAAACTATCCTATCTCCCATCCATTCTTCTAAGGTCCCATTCATCATTCCTGAACACCATTGGGTCTCCCCTAAGGTGCCTGCTATCCTAGGGAACAGGGTAGTGACAGGTCAGTTAGAGAAGGTGGTCAGAGTGACTGGAGTTTGGGTATATTGCATCGAGTTTGTTGATTGGGCAAATAAGTCAACTCATTGGAAATAGTTGGATGTATACTTAGGTAATGCACTAACAAAGGATTCACAAACATGGCATGGGCAAAGGCCAGTTTGAATCTTGAGATTTGGGGTTGGAATTGAAAATACAGGTATGAACTCTTATCATCTTTTTAAATATACAACTTAATCCTAATTATTCATGGATTGCATGTTTAAGGATTCATTGGCTTACAAGAATTTATTTGTAACCCCCAAATCAATGTAGTCTTTTCATAGTTAATTGCAGACATGAATAGAGTCATAAAAAATCAGAGTTATCTAACTTGCATGTTGCCAACTGAGAGCAAACAAAGCAATGACCTTTTTGTTTGAATGCCCATATTATGAAACAAACTGTTTTTTTCAGTCTGCTTAGTGCCATGGTTTTCACATTTCTGTACGTGGGGAGGGGGGCAGATTTTGTGGGTTAAAATGACTCCCCAAGCATAGCGCTAAAGGTCTGTCAGCAAAGTACTGTGATATGTGCCTTATAGAAAAAATACATGTTTTAGATAAGCTTTGTTCAGGTGTGACTTACATTGTTACCATGATTTATATGTTAATGAATTAATAATATATATTAAAACTGTTTTCAACCAGAAACATGAGGAGGATGTGGTCATGTATTGATCAATTGGTGGAAATGTGAACAGAGGCTTCTAGGAAATTAACCCTATATCCACAGGGACCAAGATTCAGTGTTTCTAATTTGGAACTTGTGATGATTTCATAGAATAAAGTCTATTTTTGTGCTATATATAATGAGAATCAGGTGTGTGTGTGTGCGTGTGTGTGTGTGTGTGTGTGTGTGTGTGTGTGTGTGGTGTGGGTGTGTGTATTCATGATAACTATAGCTTACTGATAGCCACTTACCATTATTTTTGGCCTCTAAATATCATCTGCACTAACAAGACTTCTTGTCCAGGAATAACTTATACCAGAAAGGGAAGACGTGCTCAAAGAATGAAAAAGACATGTCAAAGCATCTAAAAGCCTACTTGATGGTTCTCTCACTGAGTATTATCTAGGACACTTGGGCATCAAATAATTAAAACTATCAGATTATACCCCCTTTCATAATACAGGAACTCATGACTCCATACTGGCATAAATACATGAGAGAGAAAAGAAAACACATCTTTAATAAAATATCAACCTAAGGAAGTAATGCTAGGCATTAAGAACTGGGAGAATAATGCTGGTGGCTGAAGCTTTGTTAAGGAACAGTATGCTCATGTAATACTGAAATAAATCTCTTCACAAGGATGATTTTGCCATGGAGAAATCAGAGTCTGGTTATGAGGAAACATCCTCCAGACCAAGGTGAGGGATCATTGTGTAATGTGAAAACTTGCAGAAGTTCAAGACTGTTAAGGATATAAAAGACAGGACAGATTAAGAAACTCTTTCAGACTGAAGATTTGTGAAGCATGAAAATCACAAGCAGCTGTTTCCTGGGCAAGTAGCTGGACTAGAAATGGAGACGGTACATTCATGTGATGGCTGACAAAATTACAGTGACATCTCTGATATGGAACATAGCATCCCAGGAACATTAATTTCCTAAATAATGGGTTGTATGATGGTGCTGTAGAAGAGGGTCCTGATTTTTAGAAGGTGTACACTAGAGTATGTTGACAGTGGTAGGGCATTATAATAGAAAAATATTTCCTTCCTTCCTTCCTTCCTTCCGTCCTTCCTTCCTTCATCTTTCTTTATGTTCATATATTTGTATATATGTAATATATCTATATAATCTATAGTAGAGAGCAATGTTTCTTAATCATTTCACTCAGGGGAAATTTCTGGAATAATTTTTAGGTTTAGCCGAACAAGAAGTTATTATATTCACAGCTTTTTAACTTAATGAGGTCACCAATTTGTAGACAAAATATTCCAGTAATAATTTTCACTGCTATTTTAAAGATATAATTCCATTTTCCTGTGGATGTGCTTATTTCACCCAATTAATTAGCTCACTCTCTCTGTGTAGTTTACTATGTGTAGCTACATCCATGTTATGCCATGAAGGCAGGTCATTGAAATTAAAGTTTTTTCCATGCAAATAAAATGTATACAATTAGATTTTAAATTCTCATCACAATTTTCTTCTATACAATTTGCTAATGAAGTAGATAAATTGTACATGATTTAGTTAGCATCAATTCAAGGTTCCTCATTCTTTGTTGCTGTTGTTGTTGTTGTTTTAATTCAATATATATTTACTGAGCGCATACCTCACACTAAACATGGGATTTAGTGTACCAGAATTCATTGTTTATATACCACACCCAGTGTTCCATGCAATACGTGCCCTCCGTAATACCCACCAGAATCACCAGACCTCTGAGCCCTCATCCCTCCAAAACCCTCAGATTGTTTTTCAGAGTCCGTAGAATCTCATGGTTCATCTCCCCCTCCAATTTCCCCCAACTGCCTTCTCCTCTCGATCTCCTCATGTCCTCCGAGTTACTTCTTATGCACAAATAAGTGATACCATATGGTAATTGACTCTCTCTGCTTGATTTATGTCACTCAGCATAATCTCTCCCAGTCCCATCCATGTTGATACAAAAGATGGGTGTTCATCCTTTCTGATTGAGGCATAATACTCCATAGTGTATATGGACCACATGTTCCTTATCCATTCATCCATTGAAGGACATCCTGGTACTTCTCAAAGTTTGGCGACCATAGCCATTGGTGCTATGAACATTGGGGTACAGATGACCCTTCTTTTCTCTACATCTGTATCTTTGTGGTAAATACCCAGTAGTGCAATTGCAGGGTCATAGGGAAGCTCTATTTTTTAATTTCTTAAGGAATCTCCACACTGTTCTCCAAAGTGGCTGCACCAACTTGTATTCCCACCAACAATGTAAGAGGACTCCACTTTCTCCACATCCTTTCCAACACACGTTATTTCCTGTCTTGTTAATTTTGGCCATTCTAACTGGCGTAAGGTGGTATCTCAACGTGGTTTTGATTTGAATCTCCCTGTAATGTAATGATGAACACTTTTTCATGTGTCTGTTAGCCATTTGTATGCCTTCATTGGAGAAGTGTGTGTTCATGTCTTCTGCCCATTTTTTGACATGATTATCTGTTTTGTGTGTGTTGAGTTTGAGAAGGTCTTTATAGATCCTGGATAGTAGCCTTTTGTCTGTACTGTCATTTGCGAATATCTTCGTCCATTCAGTGGATTGTCTCTTTTTTTTTCCCCCACTGTTTCCTTTGCTGTGCAGAAGCTTTTGATCTTGATAAATCCCAAAAATTCATTTTCGCTTTGTTTCCTCTGCCTTTGCAGACATATCTTGAAAGAAGTTGCTGTGGCTGATATCAAAGAGGTTACTGCCTATGTTCTGCTTTATGATTCTGATGGATTCCTGCCTCATGTTGAAGTATTTTATCCATTTCGAATTTATCTTTGTGTATGGTGGAGAATGGTGGAGTTTCATTCTTCTACATATAGCTGTCCTGTTTTCCCAGCACCATTTATTGAAGAGACGGTCTTTTTTCCACTGCATATTTTTTCCTGCTTTGTCAAAGATTATTTGACCATAAAGTTGAGGGTCCATATCAGGGCTTTCTGCTCTGTTCCACTGGTCTACATGTCTGTTTTTATGCCAGTACCGTGCTGTCTTAGTGATCACAGCTTTGTAGTAAAGCTTGAAATCAGGCAGATGATGCACTCAGGTTTGTTTTTCTTTTTCAATATTTCCTTAACAATTAAGGGTATCTTCTGATTCCATACACATTTTAGGATTGTTTGCTCCAGCTCTTTGAAAAAATCCGGCGGAATTTTGATTAGAATGACATTGAAAGTATAGATTGCTCTAGGGAGTATAGACATTTTTACAATGTTTATTTTTCTGATCCATGGCATGGAATGGACTTCCACCTTTTTGTGTCTTCAATTTCTTTCCTGATTGTTCTGTAGTTCCTCGAGTATAGATCCTTTACCTCTTTGGTTAGGTTTATTCCCAGGTATCTTTTGGTTCTTGGTGCCATAGTAAATCGAATCAATTCCCTAATTTCACTTTCTGTATTTTCATTGTTACTGCATAATAAAGCAACTGAATTCTGTACATTGACTTTGTGTCCTGCCACATTACCGAATTGCTGTATGAGTTCTAGTACTTTGGGGCTGGAGTCTTTTGGGTTTTCCTTAAAAATGTCATGTCATCTGCAAAGAGAGGTTGTTTGACTTCTTCCTCGCCAATTTGAATACCTTTTATTTTTCTTTGTTGTTTGATTGCTGTTGCTAGTACTTCTAATATTATGTTGAACAAGAGTGGTGAGAGTGGGCATCCTTGTCATATAACTGATCTCAAAGGGCTGATAACTGATCTCAAAAGGCTGATCTCTGAGCTTTTGCCCATTGAGGAGGATATTTGCTGTGGGTCTTTCATAGACTTTGTGAAGTTGAGAAATATTCCCTCTATCCCTATACTTCGAAGCATTTTAATCAGGAACGGATGCTGGATTTTGTCAAATGCTTTTTCTGCATCAATTGAGAGAGCCATGTGGTTCTTCTCTCTCCTCTTATTGATTTGTCCTATCACACTGATTGATTTGTGAATCAATCCTGTGTGTCCCCACCTTGCCCAGTGAAATTTAGCAATCATACCTCCTGCATGGACCATGCCTGTGAGTCTCTGAGTTATTAAGGAGAAAGTGGATCATTTCGTATCTGTCCTTTTGCAGAAGTAGCTGGGCTTTTCCAGGGATAGCTTCCTTGGAGCTATTAGAGAAATTGTTGGGAAAATAAGACTTTCTGGCTCTGCCTCTATACCTCCTGTATAAGAAAAAGAGACGACCAACAAAAGAATGTACATGAGCATTCCGCAAATTTCATTGGACTTGGCACAGTCTTTGGCTCTTGAGGACATGAGTAGTTAGTTGTCTGGGATACCTCACGTCCTCGACATCACTTATTCCCCTTCTACCAAGATCCCTTTTTTGTTGCTCTAGCCATACCTGACCCTTACTTCTCCCTTAAAATCTTGCATGGATTCCACTTCTCCTTTTGCTTGAACAGCTTCTTCTAAGTTCTCCTAACCAATGCTTGTGACTTTAATTATGTACAGTATTGCCTCTCAGACAGATCCCTCTGCCTCCCACTCCTTAAGGTCACTGAGGGGCTCTGGAGAGAAGAGAGGGATCTGCAAGATAAGCAAATGTCCATTCTAAGAGTTAGATTGGGGTATCAGCTGGTCATGTCTTTATTGCTGCTGTGGACAGGATTAGTTCCAGAAAAAGTGAACAAGAGGCACAGATGTGAAGACAGACAGATTCTGATTGACATGATCTTAACTATGCATGGTCATGTGAGCCCTTCGTTCTAGTTCTCAGTTGTAGGCAAACGGGCTTATAAAGTTATTCCTTCTTCAACCTTCCTTCCTATAGCCTATCATGGAACAAATAACCAGATCACATTTTGAGGAGGTCAGTTCAGCCCTGGACTAAACCTTTTGCATTGGGGCAAGTGTGTTTCCCTTCAATGGTTGCCCTATTCTTTGGCAGAGATAATTAATAAATTATTTGTTAGCCGTTGGATAGGGTTCATGATAGACAAATTTATCTACCTGCTGGTTGGATAATATGCTTGGGTAAGCATAACTTTCTTTCCACCTTTCCTTGAAAATCAATGTCTAATTTTGGGTAGGAGGAACCTTGGTGTATGAAATCATCGTAAATTCACTTCAGCTTTTCTGGAGTTTGAAGGCATGTCTGTCCACTTGCAAAAAAATAAGGCTTGTTTTGCCATAATCATTTTGTGCTCAGAATCTCAAAACTGTGTTTCCTGGTTTCTGGCAAAATGGACTCTTACAGTTAGGCTCTGAGTTCCTCTTTGCCATATCCCCAGAAGGTAAACTTTATTCAACATCAAGCTACCTTCGTACCTCAGGTATACACAGACTTCCCCTAACAAACACATCCCACATTGTGTTCCTACCAAGGCAAGAGCTATCTTTTGGCCAAAGCAAATTGTTTCATCCTTATTTTTAGCCTCGTTCACATCAGGAAGCTTCAGGTCTGGCTATGTTGGTAATTTTCCCCAGGCATCTCCCACAAAATCCCATTCTCAAGCAAATGTAAGATCTGTAATAAATAACTAGGAAATGCCTGTGAAATGAATCAAGCATTGACTTTCTTCATTTTAATGTATGCAACAGAAAAAAGTTATCAAGCATCAAATGCAATGAAGGAGAAAAAATTCAGTAGACTTTGTGTGAAGAACTTGAAAAAAATCATCAATGCCTTCCACGTGTGTGAGAACTGATTTACATTGTGAAACATATGTCATAGGGTAAAAACAGAACAACTCGATTCAAACAGGAGATCAGACTTGCTTATGAATTTCTGTAGGGTAAAAGGAAACCCAAAACACACAAAAGAAGTTTAATTACATCATGGAAGCAATAGAACAAATGAATTAGGAACTGGTCAGTGGGGAGGAACTTGTATGAAATATGATCAACAATAGACCTAGGGGCACCGGGTGGCTCAGTGGGTTAAATCTCTGCCTTCAGTTCAGGTCAGGATCCCAGAGTACTGGGATCAAGCCAGGCATCAGGCTCTCTGCTCGGCAGGGAGCCTGCTTCCTCCTCTCTCTCTGCCTGCTTCTCTGCCTACTTGTGATCTCCGTCTGTCAAATAAATAAATAAAATCTTTAAAAAACATACGAACAAAAAACAATAGACCTAAAGGATTCATACTAACACCTCAAATCCTGAAAGCCCTGGGGTTTTCTTTGGGAAAAATATATAGAAATATCAACTTCCCATAGATGAGAAAGAAAAACTGATTAAAAGCTAGATTCTGAGTCATTTATCATTTATCATTTCAATTTTAAAGATAAGTTAGCCTTAAGTAAGCTTCCTCTGACAAAGAACCCAAATTACCTGGGGAACAAATTATAGATATATTTTCTAATTTTAAAGTGGGAAATTAGACCAGTTGTACCTTCAGGTCCTTTGGTATTAGCATTCCATGTTTCTTTTTTTTTTTTTATTTTTAAAGAAACCAGGTGTATTTAAATCAGTGAAAGATAACATACATTCAGAAGGCCGTTCAAAAATAGATAGGTATAGGGGCGCCTGGGTGGCTCAGTTGTTAAGCGTCTGCCTTCAGCTCAGGTCATGATCCTGGGGTCCTGGGATTAAGCCCCACATCAGGCTCCCTGCTCCACGGGAGGCCTGCTTCTCCCTCTTCTACTCCCTCTTCTGTGTTCTTTCTAAAAAAAAAAAAAAAAAAAAAAAAAAAAAGAAAGAAAGAAATTGATAGGTATAGATGGGGCACCTGGGTGGCTCAGTCAGTTAGTTGGGCACCCAGGTCTTGATCTCAGCTGAGGTCTTGATCTCCAGGTCATGAATTCAGACCCCGTGTTTGCTGCTCCCTGGGTATGGAGACCACTTAAAAAAAAAGGTATCATTAAAATTAGATTTTTTTTTTTTTTAGTTTATTTATTTGAGAGAGCATGAGCAGGGGGAAGGGGAAGACTGACAAGTAGATTCCCTGCTGAGCGGGAAGCCCAACTCATGGCTTAATCCCAGAACCTTGAGATCATGACCTGAGCTGAAGGCAGACACTTGACCAACTAAGCCACCCAGGAGCCCCAAGGTGATATGCTATTTTTAAAGAGAAAGAACACTTAGGTTTTAGAGAAGAATAAAGTGCCTATATTCAAAGCTGATGGAAACATTTATTTTTTAAAGGTTTTATGTATTTGAGAGAGAGATTACAAGCAGGAACAGGGTCAGAGGGGGAAGCAGACTCCCCAATGAGCAGGGAGCCCAATATGGGACTCAATCCCTGGACCCTGAGATCAAGACATGAGATTGAAGGCAGATGCTTAACCGACTGAGCCACCCAGTTGCCCTGCCAATGTTTATTTTAGTTAAGTTCATTGAATAAGGTTTATATAGAAAGGTAACATCTCATAGTTTAAATGAGGAGTTGAAGTCCTAAATTTTCAAAAGTGGTTTTATCCAGTCCCCCTTTCTTTATTTTGTCCCAGTTGGTTGGTGGCACATGTGGAGATAGGTCAACCTAACTGAGCCTAGTAGGAGAAGCAGAGAGGCAAAAATCAGGCTCAGAATCTTAGGAAGGCCTGGGACCTGAGCAGGTGTGTCTATCCATCTTTCTTCATTCTCTTTCTTTGCAACCTCAACAGCTGTGCTACTGGCAAATTCATGCTGTGAATCGACTCCACCCATGCGGCCTAGGTCTTACCGACCTCTATTAGGAGCAGAAGTCTGTGGTTTTGTGCCAGGCCAAGCAGCTCTGTCAGTCATTGATCAACTTAAGCAGCTCTGGACCCTGTTCTGTTCTATATATTTGTGACACGAATGAAGGCATAAAGTGTTTAATTAATTCTACAAACCATGCCCAATCGAGTGGCTACTATTTGATTTATGGAGATGCACATAAAGTATTTTGAAAACTTTGATCGTTGAGAAATGATTCTGGATAGCCAGAACAAATTTACCAGTGACAAGTACAAGTCACACTGTTAATACAGATAGAAGAAACAGCACGAGGCCAAAATAGCTGTGGGAGAGAGGTGGGGAATCGGGAGGTCAACAAAGACCTGAAGCTAAGTAGAACCCCAAAGTGCAATCGCCGAGAGGCGAAAGAAGCAACATAGCATTGGGGTGTATTAAGATTAATATTGGATGGATGGACAAGAAACCCTTGCACAAACATACTTAGTCATACACGGAGTGTGCTCTCATACTCAGGTTTTGGTTTCTTTACTTTTAAGAGTGTGGGGGAAACTGAAGAGGAACCCAAGATGAACAATAAGAAAGTCTTTAAAAAATTCTCCTTTGAGGAAAAGCTCATGATCTGCTTGAGTTGACACACTAAAGAGTAACTTCAGGAGTATCCATGGAACATAGAAAGGCATTGGAAAGTTATTTCTACCTTGTTTTCTCCTCAGGTGCTTAGATTTGTAGAGAGAGTTTGCCTGCCAACATCAGCACAAGAATGATAAGCAACAAGTGCGCAGGTGGCCTCGCTTTAACTTCTCCGTAGTTATGGGGTGTGATTCTCCTGCTGCCAGTGAAATTAAGCTGCTGTTTTACCTGTGGCTGAGTGCTTCCTGTCTCAGTCTTCCTTTTTAGGGCCTGAGGTGCAGGCTTGGCCTTAGGCTCTGAGAGCTGGTGTCTCAAGCTGAGATCTTTATAGTCAAGGACTTGGATGTTGTGGCATCAAGGAAGTTTCCTGTCTTGTAAGAAGCCTCTCAGGAGACTCAGTTCCCCAGGGAGAGAAGAATCACAGAATCCACACTCTGTTATTCATCATGTGCTTTTTTTTGTTTTGTTTTGTTTTGTTTTTTCTCACCCACATCTGGATGCAGCTCTTCCTTCCCATGGCGGCAGTTCTGAACCCTGGCTCTCTTGTGTCCTCCCCATCCGGACCGGTATCCAGGGCCCTGATGGCTGAGGAAGTCCTTAGGGTGAGCTTATTTTAGGGCTGCCTTTTTTTGTTCCCATTAATTTCTGCCTTTGCAATCTGATGTTCCTCTTGAATCCTCTCATGACCTAATTTCTTTAAATTATGATTGTCTTTCAGCTCATCAAGGTGAATTTGGAGAAAAGCCTGGCAGCTTTGGAGATCCAGAATATGTATTCCCCCTCCTCCTCAGCAGGAGGGGACAATAACAGAGGTCTTCAGGAGGAACTGCTCCATCTGAGGGCTGAGACCTACCAACACTTAAAGGAGAAGAGGAGAGCTGAGGGGGAACTGAAAGAGCTAAATGCTGAAATTGAGGAAGCAGGATTCTCCTCTGTGGCCCACATCAGGTAGGATACCACCCAGAGGAGGAGAGCCTGCCCATCGGGAGGTCACCATAGTAAAGGAGTTCACCTCGCTGCAACGAAGGCATTTGTGCTGCTCTCGGGCTTCCTGGTCTGCATCCCAAGCTCTGTGCATTAATGGTTCAAATACTTAAGAGAAAACTCAATAATATCGGATAATGGTGATCATTCAAATTATTTAAATCTGGTCTTAATTCCATGTAATAATGCTCATTATTAGCCATAGATTCACAAGTGAAAATCTCCTGCTGTATTACAGGTATTGCTCTTTTGCATTGTCTGGAACATTTTGAAGAATGTCCTACACGGGCCCCTTTGCTTCCACTCAGCTCTCTCTTAGTGGCATGAATCCCTAAATCATTGAGCAGCACTTTTAACAATCTCTGCTGTTTTGTTAACTTTACAGAAGTGGTATAGAGCTGACTCATTGGTTAGACTGACCGCTGTGTTTAAAAATATATATATTTACTTATTTGAGAGAGAGACAGAGATAGTGAGAGACAGCACAGGTGGGGAGGAGAGGGAGAAGCAGACTCCCCACTGAGCAGGGAGCCTGACACAGGACTGGATCCCAGCATCCTGGGATCATGACCTTAGCCTAAGGCAGACACTTAGCTGACTGAGCCACCCAGGTGCCCCTGGTCACTCTGTTTTTCATGGCATTTTTCAAAAGATGCTTGGGGAACAGACTGATAAGGTAGGACTGATCCATTCATTCGTTCATCCCTGTGGGTCATAATCATCATGGGGCCTGTTGTTTAGAACACAGCAGTGCAATTGTACAATTTCTAATTCATGTCCTATAGTTCCCCTGCCTATTAAGTGCCACTTAAACATCCCCAAGTCATAGAATAATATTAGTGCTGAAGACCTTGGCATCTAGCCTGATCCTTATTTCATAGTCAAGGAAACTTCAACCTAAAAAGTTATAGTAGCTTGCTCAAAGTTGCATATTAGTCCGTGGCTAGACCCCCTGCCTCTGAATTTTTAATATCTAAGCCTTTCTACTATGCTATATACTTTTTAGAACAATCTTGGAAATATTCTTGTGATCATCCTTCAAGCTGGTTATTTTACTCCGAATTATGATATTCCTTCCTTTTTAAAAAAGAGAGACTAAGTGTGAGAGCATATGGACAAGGGGAGGGAGGGTGGAAGGAGAGGAGAGAGAGAATCATGAACAGCCTCCATGCCTGGTGCAGAGCCTGATGTGGGACTCATTCACACAGCCCTGAGATCATGACCTGAGCTTAAATCAAGAGTCGGATGCTCAACTGACTGAGTCACCCAGGTGTCCCCATGGTATATCTTTCTACTCAAGTAAAATTCTACTTAAGTGAAAGCATAAGTTGTTGTTGTTTAAGTAATCTCTCTGCTCACCATGGGGTTTGAACTCACAACCTCGAGATCAAGAGTCACATGCTCTACTGACTGAGCCAGCCAGTTCAGGATTCTATGAAACTCAATCTAGGAGGATAGCCAACTGCTAATTCTTCATGTGTGAATTACTAGTTTCCCATGCCACCTCTTGTCAGCAATTCTCAATACAGCATGCTTACAGATAAACTGCAGGACTTAAGTAAAATGTAGATCCATAGGCCTTAGCCCTAAAGTTGGGGGTGTTTTGTTTTGTTTTGTTTTACAAGTACCTCATAGAATTCTGATATTAGTACTTTTCAGGTATGCAGCTGGTATAGAGGAATAAAATGACCCCTCTGTTGTAGTCCCTGAACTGACTAGGCCATATATGCAATTCCATTTAAGCATCTAGTAGCTCTACTAGGTACGAGTTATCCTTATTTTTTATAAAAGGAGACTGAGGCTCAAAGAGGTTAAGCAAACTACCTATGTAAATGAATTGCCTTGTTAAAGCAAGGTATTTTTATTTTTAACACTTCTATCCAACCCTGGCAAAGGGTTCATTGTGAAGAAAGGATGGAGTCTAGAATGTCCTGGTGAAAATTAGTTTTTTTATCCATTTTATTTCTTCTATAAGTATGAATGTTTTATGTGGCAGGCACTGTGGAGGCTCTGGGGATGCAGGGTGAACAGGACAGGAAAAGTCCCTGGCCTCATGAAGATGATCTATCAAAGAAGTCAGGCATAAAGCAAATAATTACAGAAGTACATTTGATTGTAGTTCTGATGGTATTATTTATTTCTTATTTTCCTAGGTCCCAATTTCTCATCCAGTGATTGAAAACTGGCCAATTATAATTAATAGAGTTGTAGAACCCATAATAAATTTGTCCCAGGAAAGGTTTATCTTATTATTTTTTTTCCCTAACACTGTAATTACCCTTGTTTATTCCAGAGACCAGTGAAAATTAGAACATGAGGCTGAGGGGACACCTAGATAACTCAGTCGACTGAGCATCTGCTTTTGACTCAGGCCATGATCCCAGATTCTGGGATCAAGTTCCACATCCGACTCCCTGTTCAGTGGGGAGCCTGTTTCTCCCTCTTCCCCTCCCTCTGCCTCTGCCACTACTATGCTCTCAATCTCACTCTATTTCAAATAAATAAAAACTTTAAAAGAAAAAAACAACAAAAACATGAGGCTAAATGACCGGGATAAAGATACCAAGACCATGTGTGTTGAGTCCAAGATTTTTATGGACTGCGTTGCCACCAAGTAGTTGTGGTAATGTGGGAGTCTCTCTTCCTGAGTCTATCCAATAAGGGAGCCCTTGTCCATCTCTGAGGTGGCTTCCTGCTTTAGGGTGTCTCTGAGTCTCTGCTGGGCTGAGATGGGGGTTATGGTAACTGAGGCTGAGAGAGGAGCCACCCCCTCATGGTGTGTGTGTATTTCCTGCAGGAACACCATGCTGAGCCTTTGCCTTAAGAATGCTGAACTTAAAGACCAGATGGGAGAAGCAATGTCTGATGGATGGGAGATCGAGAAAGACAAGGAGAAGGGCGAGGTGGCAGTGGAAACTGTGGTAGCCAGTGGGGGTCTGAATGAGAATAGCCTCCAGGCTGAGTTCATAAAGCTCCAGGGAAAACTGAAGAATGCCCACAACATCATCAGCCTCCTCAAAAAACAGTTCGTGTTGAGCAGCAAGGACGGGAATAGTAAGCTTAGCCCAGAGCTCCTTGCACGCCTGGCCTGGGAGATTGACAGAATGAACACAGAGCTGGTCTGTTCTCCTGAGAAGCCCCAATGCCAGGAAGAGGATCATGTGAATATAAGGCCCTGCCCCAGACCCCAGAGTCTTGACATTGGAGCTACCCTTACCGGGGATGGCCACCAAGTAAGTGTGGGTTTAGATGGAAATAGAGACATGTGGAGAAGGACTGGAGGTAACAGTTTTTACCTAAAACAGTTCTGCTCCATGGGTCAGAAGGGACTGATGGAAGGGCTTCTTTGCCCCCCCAAGCAGTGGTAATAATATTCCTTACATATTCAGCCTTTGGAAAAGCTTTTACAACATTGTCTCACAAACATTGCTTGGGCAATTAATTTTTCATAAATAGTGTTCATTTTCCAGATGGCACACTAGGCATTGGGAAGCAGGCAGAAAGACCTGGTCTCTGCCTATTAGTATGCAGTGTGGTGGGGAAAGATGGCATAAAACAGGTCATTTCAATAGGATCCTGTATAGGGATGTTTGGGACTTAAGGCAGCCCTGACAAGTAATGACATCTCTCCTTATCACTGCCATTTTTATCACAGCCCATCCTAGGTGTCTTTTCATGGGCCACAGGTTTGGGCTGTTGGGATCCTCCTAAGGGGAGGGGATTTGCTGACTATTGAGTAAATGGAGACTAGAGAGGATTCGGGGTGGGGGGAGTGGAAGACAAGGCTGTGACAGGAGCATGAGGATAGATGAGTAGAGGTTTCTACCCCTCCTGTCTTCAACCGCTAAACAAACATTTACTGAGAGTCCCTCCATGGACTCTACTGGCACCATACTTTGTGATGAAAATACAGACATGAATAAAATATTATCCTAGCTCTGCAGGAGTTTGGAGTTGGAAAGCAAGCCACTAACAAAGGACATCAGGAATGCAGGAACAAACCCATATATATAGTCCATGGGGGTCAGAAAGGGAAGGGGCCGGGATTCGAATGCCCAACATGCAAGCTATTGTGTCTGAGTCACTTTACCAAGACCTTGATTTTTCTTTTGATAAATGAATGGATTAATTTGAGTATCTCAGGTTTGTTTCCATGAGGCTCGAATTACACACATGAGGAATGCACATTTCCCCACAGTCCTAACCCCCTTCTGCCCTCCTCAGGGTGAGCCCTCAGACTCTTAGAGGAGTTCCAGGTGTAGGGAGTCTTGTCACCGGGGCAAGGACCAACTCACACCCAGGGGTGCTTGGGAGCATTAAGGTGTGGATGTCCTGACCCCTCCATGAATGGGGCAGCTGGGAGAGGCTCTCATAGCTGCCTGGGATACAGCTATGCCACCTTACCTGCTCTAGCTGGTTGTTTCCAAGATGAGCATAGAATATGTATGCCGGATGTCCCCAGCAAGAGAGAAGGCAGAGGGGTCTGCTAAGCCCGGCTCTTGGGTGGCAACCCTGGCCCTTCGCCTTGTTGGCCAGCACTATGCTGAATGATAGCCGCCCCCCAAGGAGACATCAGGACAAGAAATAGTTTCATTTTCTTCATCCTTTCCCCATTCCTTTCTTTCTAATAATGTGTCTCCTTTCTTCCCAACTCTGTGTTTCTAGGCCTTCACTTTTCCTCCATACCCACGCTGATTAGCCTTCCCCAGGCACCACTGCCCTCAGAAGCACCCAGCTTCCTGCCTTTCAGCGCCACTGGCCTTCGCCTCCTTGGCTGCTGTGAGACCCCCGTGGTCTCTTTGGCAGAGGCTCAGCAGGAGCTGCAGATGCTGCAGAAATAGCTGGGAGAAAGTGAGCACTTCCTGTGGCCTTCATGTGCTTGGGCCTGGCTGCCCCACCCCATGTGGCCCTGCATGGTTTTGGCTTGGCAGCAGAGTTTTGAAAAATGACCTAGGGTGTGCATGTCGCCAGCAGGGGACTGGTGGATGGCCCTGCTTGATTTTTTTGGGAAATACCTTTACTGTTGTCTTTCTGGTGTGTGTGTGTGCGTGTGTCATCATTTTGTCAGGCCCTAGACCTGCTCCTGTCTGCTGCTGCCAGTGTGGGGTACCACCAAGTCTGCTGGAAGCCTGACACGCCAGTGACATGTCTGCAGGCAGGTCACGGGTGAGAGCTTTTGTGCCTTGCCTATGCGAGAGAAAGTGGCCATTTCTGGGGATTCATTTCCATGCCTATGATAGTCTCCTGCTGTGAAACAAGCTCTTCAAGTTCGGCTCCTGACATCATTAGGTTGAGGGTGTGAAGGGTAATAGCAATAGAGGGATTCAGAAGAGGCAACAAACCCCCCCTTCCTAGGGCACATGGTTCATTTCTACCCCGAGACAGGTGACACGTGGGTGGCTCAGACCAGAAGCACAGGCTGTGATACCTGATTGTAAATTCTGTCCTCTGACTCCCAGAGATCATTGATCGTATTGATTGTAACCATTACAGGCTATGTATGGTCATCTTTTTGGAAAGGCTTTGATATATGTCTGGGCTGGATGATTTATTGTCAAATTGTTGGTGTGGGGTCATTTATAGCTTAGAAAAAAAGAAGAAAAACCCTCAAATGAGGAATTTGCTCTCTAGTAATGCTTTAAAAAAAAAAACAACAACAAAAAAAAAAACACTTAGAAGTCAGTTTGATGTTACCTTAAAACCACATTCTGTGCCTTCAGGAAAATAAATAAATAAATAAATAAAGGCTCAGATGAGCCAGAGATTGATGGTAAGGGAAACCAGGCACAGTGTCCAGTGATCTAGGACCACACCTGAGAATTCATATACCTGAAGCCCCCCTCGTCATTTAGCCCAACCTGTTTCTTATGTCAAGCCTGAAAGTGAATGCACTCTCTCATCTACTCTGTCCCCATTTGATTCCCAGAACCAAAGATAAGACCCTTTTTAGGAGAGTTTGTACAGCTCCCCTTTTTGCAGGCAGAAACGTCTAGAAGACTGCCTACTGCTTATCACAGCTTTACCCAGGTGTAGCAATATACGGTAACCGAGCAACACAAACCTGGTCTTCCTGAGCCTCACACCACTTGTGTGATAGATAGAGCCTCAGCAGGGAACTAAGGCTAAGGGGAGTAGAGCTACTTGTTTAAGGTTACTAGTAAGTGGGAGAGATGGGCTTGAGTCCAGGTCTTCTACTCCCAGTCCTGTGTTTCCATGATACCTTTTCTGTCTAGGATGGTTTTGTTACCATCCTGCTCAGAGCTAAACTCAACAAATTCTGGAAGCCCCAATCTTCTCTCTGTCTCTTTAGAGATCAGTAGACAGTTCATCAGAACCTCTGATCTAGAATTTGATATTTGATGGATAACAAATTTGTCACATATCAAAGTGGCAAGAGTGATCTCTAGCTGACTTGTCTTTTCCTTTACCTTTCCCCATTTGTCAGTTTGTCTTTGTCCAAAAGGAGAGATAGGAGACATCTCTACATGAAAAAGGGTCTGTTGATGGAATCAAGTCATACTTAGTCTGAGCCATTGACTAGAGTTCGCATGGTCCCAGCTTTGGTAAGCAAGATTACAGCCTGTATTTTCTGTCCTGAAGCACAGGCCTCTCTGAGGGAGGGCTGCTTACCAGTGTTCCTTGTTTGCTTTGAAACAAGCTTCCATGTGGGCAGTGGTGGATGGCGGCTTCTTGGGGCACCTGGAGCAAAGATCTCCTTGTGATAGAGTCTGTCTGGTGTCTTTGCATGGTTTAGGGCATGTGCTCTCTGTTGTGTGGCCGGGCCAACCAGGAACGTGAGAATGCTGATTGCTGTTACTGATAGTCTTGGAACCTTTTACAGCCTTGGTTAAAATGTAAGCTGTCGACAACCCCTGATTTCCCCTTTGCCTTGTGTTGGGTTGGGGAGGAAGGGGGTGTGAAAAAGGTAGGAAGTCACATCTTTACAAATCCCCACTAAAATCTAGATGCTGAGGGTGACATGGGTAGCTCAGTGACTCTCAGTGAGTTAGGCATCTGACTCTAGATCTCAGCTCAGGTCTTGATCCCAGGGTGATGAGTTCAAATCCCACATTGGACTCCATGCTGGGCATGGAGCCTACTTAAAAAAAAAAAAAAAAAAAAAAGATTCAGACGCTGACATTTTTTATCCACCAGTGATCCTAATGAACATCTATTATTTTGCAGATTGAGGAAGGAGAGACCCATGATGGGTACTTCTCCAACTTTGCTGCCAATTAGAATCACCTGGGATGGTTTTAAAACATCCAGTGCCCAACCTGTATCCCCAGTTAAGGCAAAATCTCTGGGAGGTCCAGGCATCAGTATGTGTTTGTTTACATTTTCCAAGGTGACTGTAGTGTGTAGATAAGTTCTAGAACCAGTTAAAAATGGAGATAAAAATTGACAAGTAGCCAATTGCATTATCCCCTCAGAGGAGTTTGGCTTGGTTGGAGGGAATGATGACCTCTTCCTCTTTGCTTAGGTCAAGCTACCTGCTTACTATGCTGCCCATGCTGATAATCCCTGAAGGAAAGCAGTCTTCTGAATAGGACTATCCTAAACTACAGCCCTGCCCACCTCTCTCTGTGTCTCCCACAGCCTGGACATTTTTTCACATAGAAGCAGAGATGATCTGGCTCGGGGGAAGGCCCATGATTTCCTAAGATCTATGAGAGCATCAGCCTATGTTAAATGAAAGGTCCCACATTCCTTCATGGATGCTAGCATTGAGCACATCTATGAATAGGAATGTGCTATATCCTCCAACTTCGGGACTGAGTTCACCTTCCAGAACTTTCCTGGACTGTATTGTGAGGAATTATAGTAGACCCAGGAATCAGCCTCTGGACTTTCCCTTTGTGTACACTGGTGACTTCCAGATACTTTGTTCATCCTCTGCCTCTTGGTGTCTCATGCCAGCAAACACATGAGGTGAAAGTTATGGCTTCTAGGTTATGGTCTTCATCTAACTGGTATTCCAAAAGGGACTGGGATTTCCGACATTGCACATGTCCCCTTTAGTGTCCACTCTTAGCAATTCCACACTTCCTTGCCTGTCCTTCCCTTCCAATCCTCTCTTCCTCACTCTGGTTTCTTTCTGCCCAGGTGTCAGCACCGTCCATCCTGCTTCCCCAGCTGCACTGCCAAGCAACCATTTAGAAACTAGCTCTTCTCACTATCTCAACCCCGCCCAGTCCCACTCTCCTCTGAGGGGCAGCCCAGAACTGGGCAGAATCCTGGAGCCTGGCTACCTGGGCAGTGGCAGCCAGTGGGATGTGATGAGGCCTCAGAAGAGGAGTGTATCAGGCGACCTGTCCTCAGGGTCCTCTGTGCGTCAGCTTAACTCCAAACCCACAGGTAAAACATAAAGCCAAACAGGTTGGTCTACGAAATGAAATCTCATTTAGAGTCTCCTAGCCGGTCAGGGGCATTTTTCATTTCTCTAGTCCCTGGCTTACAGAGTGAGGGTAAAATGACAGGGTCCTATCGGTGCTGGACCTTTCTAAGTGCCCTACTTCAGCCTCCCAGCCCAGTGCCTCAGTGCTGTTCGGGGAACTGGGAAAGTCAGGAACACACCGTGTGCTCTCACGTTCATGTCATTAACCACACAAAAGTTTATATACACGGACTTCTACTTTATGACTATTTTCTGAGGCTGGAGGAAGGGCTTGATGCCTCATTAAAGAATATTCTGTAGAGTATCCATAAGAATAATGGTATCAGGCTAGAGTGAAGTCTTCCCTAACACACTCAGGAGGGAAAGTCACACTCAGGTCACCACAGGTTTCCCAAAACTTCAGTTATTTTTCTAATCCACTTGTAACTCCCTCACCCTCACCAGTTACACTGGTCACTGTACACTTCTATTTAAAAATCCCTCATATTGGGACACCTGGGGGGCTCAGCTGGTTGAGTGTCTGTCTTCAGCTCAGGTCATGATCTCAGGTTCCTGGGATCAAGCCCCTCACTGGGGTGGGGGCTCCCTGCTCAATGGAAAGTCTGCTTCTCCCTCGCCTTCTGCCCCTCCCCCCTGCTCATGCTCTCTCTCTCTCTCTCTCTGTCTCTCTCGCTCAAATAAATAAATAGTCTTGAAACTCCCTCACACTTAACTGTGTAGGAGGCAGCCCCTGGGGCATGCTTCATGTGGTCTGTCCTGGGTTTGACAGCCCGTTTCCTCTTTAAGCAAAGTCACTGTGTTCCTGAATACCCATGTGAGAGAATGCAGTTGGGACAAGGGTGGGAATGTTTAGGGATCCTGCTGAGGAGCCACTGGCCATGCCCCACTTCCACCTGGGACCCCCTGGTGACCAGGATTCCTCATCTCACACCTATTCCCGGTCCTGACAGGATGGCTGCAGGGGCTGACCTGCTGGAGGAACATCTCGGAGAAATTTGGAACCTGAACCAGCGCCTGTAGGAGTCCATCTGCATTAACGACTGGCTACGGGAGCAGCTTGAACACTGGCTCAGCTGTGCAGCACGTGGGAGCGGTAGGAGAGGCCCAGATCCACCCACACTGTCAGGACTGGGGAGCCTCTGGCGGCTGGGCTTTATGCTTTCCAAAACATGTGCTGGGCTTTCCACTACTTGCTCCTTCCAAACAGTCTGGCAAGGCAGGGGGGGCAGAAGCTCTTATCCTCACTTAGAGCTAAGAGAGAACTTTCCTCCTGGCGGAGCTAACAAGGCGTGTCTGCAGGACCTCTGACTTCCCAGCCTGTCCTTAGTCTGCTTGTATATGTGCCTGCTGACCTCTCTGCCTTTTCATGGGATTGGCACGTGGTGGAGCCCACTCAGCGGGCACCCTCTCACAGCCACTCACCAAGGTGGCCATTCTCCCAACACTCTCCTCTCAGGCTGTGGTCCCTTGGAGGCCATTCCTTCTAGATGCCCTTGTCCTGCCCTCAGCCCCTCCGTGGCTCCTGCGGGGACAAGAGCCTCTGGAACAGCTGCAGCTAGGGCACATGGTGGGGCCCACACAGAAACCAGGCATTTGGCTTGCCAGGATTGGGGTCCAGGCCTTGGGGACCCAGGCACTCCTGCTGGGTTGGGACAGTATTTCTGGAGGGACAGAATGGGTAGTGTCTGGAAAGTATCTGTTACCCTAATGTGTAACGTGTCTGCTTACACTTTCTGGGACAGGATCTACCTCCAATTTCTACAGCCCCAGCCTGGAACCCACACCTCAGCTCTACAATGAGAACAGAGCCCTTAAGGAAGAAAGCCGGAGACTTCAGGCTCAGCTGAGTCATGTTTCTAGAGAGGGGTGGTAAAAGCTACACACTGCACTCCTTCCCTGTCCCTTTCATCCTGTCTGCACCAATCACCTTTTGAAGCCAGGAGAAGAAGGTGGAGATAACAGATAACCAGATCCACCAACCCAAAGTCCCATGTGGCTCTCAGTCTAGAAGGGGCTACTTCCTGAGAGGTCCCAACCATGGGCCCTCATGCTCTGAGGTGCTAGGGACAAAGATAACCCTAGCACACCCACAACCTCTGTGCAACCCACAGATACTCAGATACTCAGTCATTAGTTATGAACTGGATACCAGTTAGATGTCTGTTCTCCCTGTCCAGACTTTACTGCAGCCTCATGTGTCTCTCCTGGTACTGAGCTGCCATCCCTGTCTCCTCACTGCTTCCCCTCCCTCACTCACTCCAGGCTCCTCTCTGCTCAGTAATCCTCAGGACTCTTTGCCTGGAAGGACGAGGCAGATGTCCTCCAGAGCATTCCCAACACTATTTGATGGGCATCCATGGGAGGGGGGCACCATTTCCTCTGTGACCTGGGGGCAGTTTTCCTTTGTGTCAATTGACTTGATCAAATCAATATATGGTCAATAAAAATTATATTTATCTGCAAATATTTAATGAATAGCCATGAAAGACTAATACTTTCCCAAAGGATTAAGCCCAGAATGAAAGAATGTTGTGGAACGGCAAGGGACAACAAGTGATGTTTCTAAATCTGCCTCTTTGGAGCGGGAAGATATGAGGGGAGAGTTCAGTGATGGGGAAGTAAGGAGATGTCACAGAGAAGAGAGAAGACACAACTGCTAAACCACCATTGCATGCCTGGGCAGGCTAGCACAGACCTCAGTGGGGAGAAGTCACTAAGATGTGGACAAGCATGGTGGGCCAGGCCCAGGGACCTCCCCCTGGTAGACTGAAAGCTCCTGCAGCCTGTTTCTCAGAGCCCCTGTCCTTAGTCTCTGGGAAATTATGCAGGTTATTGAGATTCCACAAGCCCAGAAAAGGAAAGATGTCCCCATTTTCAAATTGACAAATATAATATATTCAGAAAACTGTAGACAAGAAGTCTTGATGTTGCTCTTTGGCAAAATTAAAGGGATTATCACACAGATGGTGTGTGAACGTAGAAAATAGTGAGCATTAGAAATCACAGCATTTGAGGCACCTGGGTGGCTCAGTGGGTTAAGACCTCTGCCTTCGGCTCAGGTCATGATCCCCTGCTCTCTGCTCAGCGGGAGCCTGCTTCCCCCTTTCTCTCTGCCTGCCTCTCTGCCTCTTTGTGATCTCTGTCTGTCAAATAAATAAATAGAATCTTTGTTTTCAGATTTAATGGGATATTGACAAGACAGGTATTGGAGCCTTTTGGCTCATCACGGAAATATGAATGTATTTAAGTAAAGGCCTGTGGCCCAGAGGAAGTCTGGTATGTGGGTTACATGTGAGATGGTTTAGGGATCCTATGGCCTTCTAAAAACCAAAACAAATTCTACTTTTTGAAATATATTTATTTTCAAGTTTTCAGATAAGATATGTGGTTTTGTAGAATATTTCTTAGCTGTCTTCGTCCCTGGTACAAAGAAACAGACTGTGGTAGCAAATAGAGATTTAAAAAAAAAAAAAAAAAAAAGAACAAAAACATGGGGAATTGGAATTGTTCAGTGAGTTGTGACCCCTGGCCTCTAGCAGAGAATTCCATTCCTCCATGATGCCAAAGGCCTGGTGCCTCCTCTCCTCTCCCTGGTGACCTCCTCCTCCTTTCTGCTGTGACTCCTGAGCACGGAGGCATCAGCTTTCCTCCTCCCGAATCCCCAAGACTTCTGTAGCCCAGTGCTGACCCCCCTATCTCTGAAGACCCTGCTCTCTGGCCTGTAGGACTAGAGTGATTGTGGAAGTCAAATAATAATGGGCTTTGACCCCACCTGCTCATGGAAGACTCTCCAGATGGGTAACATGAGCCTCGGGGCAGTTCAGGTGTGCCGTATCTCACTCAGTGAGTCCCGAGACCCACAAAGGAAAAGGAGACAGCTCCGTCCCAAATGGGTTGCCTGGGGCCCCGAGAGGACAATGGAGTCCGAAGCAGAAAGGAATGTCCCAGAGGAGTGTTCTGAAAAATGCTTGGAAAAGCTTGGATCTGAGCCACCAGACCCCTTCTCTCTCTCTTCTTTCAGGTGCCACCTGGGATGCTTGCCTCCAGGTCCTTTTGACCAGTGAGCTGAGCCACCTGGTGGCAGAGATCTGAGCTTTGCTAGGGCAGCTGGAGCAAAGCATCCAGATGAACAGCTGTCTGTAATTGTAGGTGGAGCAGCAGTTGGATGGCGGGGGGAGCAAAGCCAGTCTCAGCTCCTCCTCTGCCCACCAGGAGGACCCTGGAAACAAGCAACCACTCTTCCAAGGTAGGAAGGGCAGGGGGACCATGAACCCCATGGCCAGTGGGGCAGTGGCCAGGATGTCTGTGGTGGAAGGGATCTTCCCTCTTCCACACTCCTTAGGGTCCAGGTGAAATCAGAGGTGTTTCAATCTCCAAACACCTTGGTGTGAGAGGGAGGGATTGAGGGTCCCAGCTGGCTTGGGCCCCAGATTCTGAGTTTGTAGGTACAGGTTGCTTGCCTTGGGCAAGGTGTTTGAAGTCCGCAGGTACTGAAGCCTTACTTTCCTCATCTTCAGGGTGAGGACAATAATCATATGTATCTTATGGACAATCATATGTATGTTATATGGTAATATGGTAATTAAGCCTTAAGTGCAATAATTTACAAGTGCCTGACACGGTAAGCATCCCTCAACAGTTAATAGTTTGTGAGTTAATATCTATTCCTTGTATTTATGGAGTGGTTTAAAATTTACCATGAGTTTTCAAACAATTTTTCAAACTGTTTCATCTGAGGTAAGGGAGGTTTTACTTCCGTATTTCAATGTGGGAAAACTTCGGAATTGAGACATTAACCAGCTAAGACCCAACCCAGGATTCGAAATGGATGTTTTTATTTCCAGCTGCTGGCCTTCCTCCTCACATCCTTCCTCCTCACCAGCCTGTGTCTCGGTATCCCTTGCCTTCCAGATTCCCATTCCCTGATTGGAAGAGAGCTCAGCTGAGTGGAAACCATTCCTATCCAGCAGGCAATGCTGGTTGTGAAAGCAGGGGGATGATAGCTCCCTTTATTGCCTGTGGCTGTCATCTCCCCTCCCCTCTGGGTCTGCCCTTCCAGATACTGCCTTGTCTGCTCTCTCCATCTCTTCTCAATGTCCTTTATCCAGCCCCCTTCACCTAGCTTCACTCTGAATGTTAGTACTGCCCCCCTCCACCTTGACACACTTATTTCAACTTATTCTTTTCTTTCTTTTAATTAACCATCTTCTCTCACCTCCAGGACCCTATTTTCAATTTTATTTCAGTCGGAGCCATTTCTGCTCAGGATTCTCTAAAGATGAGCTTTCAGACACCTTCCTGCCTGCTCTTCCTGGAGCACGTTAATCCTTAGGTTTTCCCCCCTGGTTCTGCTAGATTTTCACTAATTAGGCACTGACTTGTCAAATTAAGGTGACACTTCCAAGATCCTGTGTTGTGGCCATGAGATGAGAAAGTGTCAGGTGAACTGTGTCCCATAGTAACTGCTCAGCCACAATAGGGTGGATGGCTGGCTCTCCCTGGGGAGCCGTGATGGTTGTAGTGTTCAGTTATAACTCCCCGCTCTGCCCTCCTGGCCAGCTTTCCTTCATCACTGCGTCCCCACGACCCCAGCCAGGACTCAGCCCCAGTGACTCTGACACTGTGTCCGGTCCTTACCCACCAAAGTGGCCTGAGCTGAAGAGCTGGTTCTAGGCCAGCTCCTGAGCAGGATTTCCTGCCTTCTCTGATATTTTCTAATTCTTCCACTGTAGGATTGCTGCTTCGTCTCCAGAAGGGGGTCTCTAGCCTGCCATGCCTTCTGTCTCTACCCTTCTCATCCTGCTACATTTTTCCCATCACTAACTCATCAGAATAGTGATTAGAATGCTAGTTTTAATTGCCCACAAGTCCATTCATACTTTGATTCAGTATTTTTGACACATATACTACACATATCTGATGTGGAAATATTGGGTTCAGAGCTCAAGAAAGAATTCTTGAGACATTTTCAGTGCAAAAATGTGTTTTTACGATAGCACAGGGACAAGACCAGTGGGCAGAAAGAGAGGCACTGGGGTTGTGAGGAGCCATTGATTATGTAGTTTGGAATTGGGGGAGCTACAGGCAAAGGGAAGTTTCCAAAAGGACTTTAATATGCTAAAGAAGACTCATGAGATCCTGGAGGCCTGCCTTTTGTCAAGCTAATATTCTTTTTTCCCTCTAGTAGGTCATTAAGTTTAAGACAGTTGGGATTCCTGTAATGTCTTATTCTGCCTGCCTCAAAAGTTTGTCAATGGACTGCATTATAAGGAAATTAAACTTTATTTACATTTCCTTTTGCCTTTGTTCTCCACATCATAGTTTTAGTTACAAGGCAGTGTATTAAAAATTGCACACATAATTATATTCAAAACGCAGGCTAGAAAAATGCACCTAATAATCTTTCAAACCAGAAGTTGCTTCTCATGGAGCTCGCTTCAATTAAAGAGACATGTTCTTGTTCCAAACTAAGGGATTTGTTTGCTGTTGCTTACCGTCACGGTTGAGGTGTAATGAGGACAAACCATGCTGCCTTAGATCTCTGCTGGTGATAACTCTGTTGGTGTGTGGGTTTGGTTAGTGGTGGTTCCAGGGTTCCCAAAAATTGTCTTTACACCCTAGACTCCATTGTTTCCCTCCAGTCCGAGATGTTGGTATGAACTCTCCAGCGCTCGCATTCCCTAGCCTTTCTGCTGCTGCTCCTGACTCAGAGACCACCATTTTCAAGAGGACAAATGGTAAATATGGCAGCGGAAGGATTCAGGGATTGATGATGGAGAATTACCAATACAAGTAGCCTTTGGTTACTAATGGGCACATTACCTGAATGTAGCGATTTTTCTCCTCGGGTCCCAGAGTCTTTAACCCTACTCATTGCACCTTCTGTAGCCACCTGTTTGACCATTATTCTTCCTCCTATGGTTTTCCTATTGCTCTGTTGTGCTTCACTGCATGGTGATCTCACCATCCTTGAAAGTGCTCTCTGTATCCGGCTTAATTTCTTTGTCTGTGTCTTCTTTTTTATTTATTTTATTTTATTATTTTATTTTTTCAGTATTCCAAGATTCGTTGTTTATGCACCACACCCAGTGCTCCATGCAACACGTGATCTCCTTAATACCCACCACCAGGCCCTCCCAACCCCTCACCTCCCTCCCTTCCTGAACCCTTAGTTTGTCTCTGCCTTCTTAAATGGAAATTTAAATTTTTTTAATTAAAATAATATTTGTCCTGGATATTTCATTTGTCAATAAGGATAAAATTTTGTCTCCTGGCAATTTGATCATTATGAGATGATGTAAAAAAGATCATAAAAACATAGAACCCAAAAATCTATGGACTTCACAGCTCACTTGTACTTTTCCCAGAGTGCCTTTCATATTCCTGGCCTCTTTTCCCTCCTTGATGTCTATTTTAGAATGAAGTGGAATGAGGATATGCTTATCACTGTGGATTCTATGTTGTTCTGGTCTTGTTTTTCAGAGCTGGATTTGGATGCTTCTCCAGTGATGAAGAATCCCGAGCTGGAGGGCAAAGCTACTGATGGCTCCTTTGCCAATAAGCATGGCCGCCATGTCATTGGCCACATCGATGACTACAGTGCCCTAAGACATCAGACAGGGGAGGGCAAACTGCTTGTCAAAAAGCTAGCAGCTCTTGTGAGATCAGCCTGCACCCTCCCTGGTCTTGAAACTCAGGGCACACTGACGTTTCCTCTCAGAAACACAGAAGAGCCAGAAGAGAACTGTCATCCTCATCTGTGGGGGATTTGCTGAGTATTGGCTTATGTGTCATGCTCTACTGAGCACCCTCTGCTTGCTTATTATCTGGTCCAGTCACCCTGGCACATGGTCATGCGTCAGCAGAGTAAAATCACTTACTCAGGTGACTGGAAATTCAGGATTTGCATCCACATGGGCCACATGTTGTGGAAAGGGCAAAGCCTAGCAGCCATAGGATTTCTCTGGGCAGACTGAGCAGGGCAGGGTAGCGGGCAGCACAACTTCTCAGAGCGCTTCACGGTTCAGAGACCAGGTAACAGCTTCTGAGCTCTTTGAGGCACTGAAGGTGTATGGATGTGCAGGGACAGACCTTTCTGCAAGAGCCCCAACCCCAGAGAAAAGGCCATATATCCAAGTAAATAAAAACAACAGAGGATCTGGGCTCAGTGTTGGAAGCCATCCTCTGAGTTGGGAGGGTGAAACACAGAAGGGGTCCTTGGGCCAGGCAAGGAAAGTCACAGGGTCCTAGAGGAACCACTGGCAAGATACACAGCTTCTCTGGGTGGTGGAGTATAGCATTCCAGGTAAAAGGAATGGCATCATAGTCCTTGGATCTACAAATGGTTCAGCCCAGTTGAAGCAGAGTTATGATTTAGAGATATGCATGGGCGTGCCAAAGCAAAAATCAGGGACCTTAGACCTGAGAGCACGGAGCAGGACTAGGAGCTTACAGAGAGTACGAGAGAAGTCAGAATCTAATGATGCTTACAAGTTGGAGGTCACTGCTGAAGTGGATATCCAGGGATTCCAGGTTTAAAAATGGTTTCACAGGTTCAAGCAGGTCCATGCCTGTGCCTCACTCATGAGGGAAACCTGAGCCCTGTCCTGGGGGACACGGAGCAGGGGGAAGGGAATGATCTCTCAGTCTGGCGCCCAGGGCCATCTCCCCCTTTTCCCAGGTGCCAGGTAACAAAGATATCCATGAACTTGGGAGCAGTGCCCAGGCCCTGCAGCACATGCTGGATGAGTTGGCTTCCCTCCTTGCCATGTTCTGGCGAGCAGCCCTACCCAGCTCCCCCAGCCCTGCCCTATCTGACAGCACAGTGAGTGGCAGCCTCCTTCATCGCTTCTGCCCCAAATGCCATTCTGCCTCCTCAGTTCCCAAGTCCTAAAGGTCAGGAGCTGGACAGCTGAGTTGGGACAGGGGGCCCTTAGGGCTGCATGCCCAGGGAATACCTGTCATCCATGGTTGCACCTGGCAGACCAGCTCCTACGACATCCCTTCTCCTTCCGCCATGTTTGGGTTCTTTCACTTTCTGAACTTAGCTGAGCTGAAAAATGTAAGGACCTGTGAAAATGTCGACACCTCCTTTCCCTGTGCCATCCCCACAGAATGTCGCCATGAGATGAGCAGCTTCCTGGAGCCACCCACTGCATCCTACACACAGCTTTCCTCCACATCTCTGGGCCAGGCCTGGAAGAGTCAGCTGCCCCCCCACCAGGTGCTCTCAGATATGAGGCCTCTGGACTCTGGTCAGGGGGAGTGTGAACAGGAAATTTTCTCCATCTCCCCACACCAGCCCCACCAAGGAGCCTGAGGGCAGATTAAAGCACTAACACCTTATGGGCCCCAACTATGCCGGTTCGGAGGCAGAGGATGTTCTGCCATCTTGAAGTAGTTCCAAAGATTTACAGAATCACACACTGTCTCCCCAGGCAAAACACGCCCAGCTAGCAAGTCTCATCCGTGAGGCCCAGGTACTAGAACCAATGTCAGTGCTGAATGTGTGCTCTTGGTCCACCGCTGGGAGTCCTGGCACTGGCTGGGGATCAGGGCCTCTACAGCGACAGGAGTGCAGGCCTGTGTCCATGTGCATGGGGGCTCCCGGTGTCTCAGTGTGCTGACCTAATAGCCTTGGTCTAAGCTGGACTCAGCTGGAGCCTTCTACTGGCTCTCCTGGAGGGACTCCAGTCCAGAAATCATTGAGAGGATTGTAGAATCCTGCTTTTTATTTTCAAGAGCCACAAAGCATGGGGTGCTTGAAGCCCTCTGACCTGTGACAGAGAGCCTGTTTCCCTTCCCCAGAGACAGTCCCTGCAAAGGGAACTTCTGGAAATGAGAACCAGACAGTCCAAACAGGAGAGTGCCCTTCAGAGCACAGTGGAGCATCTGAAGACTGCCAACCAGCAGAAGAAGAGCATGGAGCAGTTCACCTTCAATCAGTGTGGGTGCCCCTGAGCCAGGGGATGAGAGAAGAAAGTAGGGGTGGGAGGACTTCCAGGCTCCTCACTTGTGCTGCCGATAGATCCTGACCAGACAGACTGGGCGGGGCGGGGAGGAGGGCTGCAGACCAGATGATGTTGCCAAAGCTCCTGTGCCATGAGTAATTGGGGATGCAGAGGGAGGGGTGCATGGGGGCAGCAAGAGACCATGATCTGAGCCACCAGAAAGACACTCTTTGGAACACACTAGGCAAGTATGGCCCCAGATGGTCACTTCTGCCTATTGTGCTGTTTTATTGTTTTAGTGACCAGGACACTTGATGTTTTGAAGAGGACAAGGACTAATTTGGAGGTAAGGACACCACTGCACCTGCCAAAGCCACAGACCCAGCCCAAATCCATCCCCACCTGTCTTCAGAGTCTGCAGATCATCCCCGACCCACTCTGGCCTATCAGGAGATTTCCAGTCCATTCCTAGGACACAGGTCCTCACTAAATGTCCTTCTAGCTTCGCTCCCCATCACCTCTCCCACCCCAGTCCCTTCCCTGTCATCTCATCTCCCTGTGACATCGTGACCCTCTTCTCTCCTCACTGCACTTCTTCCCTCCTTTAGGCCAAGTCAGGAGTCCAAGGAAAGCAAGTGATTTGATTCCCAAGACCAGAGGACATGGGGAGTATGCCTCTGAATTCGCTTCTAGGAAAGGGGCTCTGGGGCCAGCTCTAGTGTTTCCTGTAGCCCTTTTCACTTCATAAAAAAATAAACTGGAGATGCCATCAAATCGGTTGATTCTGTTGCACACTCTATTGGCACAGAATACCTTTAAATCTTGATCTTTCTTTTTCCAAAGGAAACCATTGGGTCTTCTTGACCTTAAAGAGAATTTGATAATAAATAAAAATGAAACTTGAAGAGAAACATTTTATGTAAATGGAAGGTATTCTGTATATTTAATTGAACTACTAACCCGATCCCTAGCAAGTAAGCTGAAGTGTACCAAATGGCTTGTAAATTAGAAACTAAAACTTTAGGGGAGCCTGGGTGGCTCAGGCAGTTGAGCATCTGACTTGAACTTGGCTCAGGTCTTAATCTCAGGCTTGAGGCTTCTAGCCCTGTGTTGGGCTCCATGCTAGCCATGGAGATTCCTTAAAAAGAATATGTAAAGAAACTAATCCTTGGATTAGTCACTGGATGTTAAAGTTCTGCCATAAGTAATTGGACCTTTTCCTAGGAATGTTCCTTATGTAGCCTGAGAGAATATTGATCCCATGGTGTGAAAATGGGTTGGGCCATGACTTCACCCTCCCCTCCAACCTTTTTTTTTTTTTTTTTTTCTAATTCCCTTTTTTTCTTCTCTGATGATTCCTTTCTTTCCTGGGCCTCTTTAGAAGAACACATACAAGATGGCCTCTGTAAAGCCTTATTCCTGTCCCAGCAAAGGTAGCCCAACAACCCCACACACCCACTGGCTTCCCCATGTTTGAAAGTTTCCTCTGCACTTTCCAGAGACCAATGTAAAGGGCCTGAGGCCTGCATTCCAATCCCAGGCTTGTCACTAACCAGCCCTGTGGCCTTGGCCCATCCATCTGTAAGAGGTGGCACTAAGCGGTGTTGGAGCTCCCTGCTGATAGGGCCCCCCCTCCCCTCCTTAAGTACATGGGACATGAACTGAACAGGGGACTTCCCTGCATTACATCCTCTCCTTCCTACAACAGGCTGTTTCTTAATGGGCATGTTTCATACTAAGCGCTTCAGTTCCCAGGAAGTCACAGAAGCCATCGTTTTGCTCTAAGTGAACTAGGGAATGGACTGGCCCATGAAGAGGGAGTGTGGGATCTGAGTACCTTATGTGCAGTGGCTCTGAGCAGGGCTGTCGCCCGCCCAAGGTGTTAGGGAGACTTCCCTTTCACCTGGTGGCATGAGGGGCTCCACAGGTCCACACCCCTACCCTGGGCTCATCCTTCTGACATGCTCTCATTGAGCTCCTGGCTCAGCCCCTGCCCAGTGCTCACTGCAGCTCAGGGAGCCACCAGCAGAACCTGATACTAGGTTCTCACCTTGTCGTATTTCTGTCTCCAGGTGAAGTCCCTAAGGGCTCTGCCGTGCACCCCAGTCTTGTGATCCTTGCCTTCCAGGACCAAAGAAGAAAAGGAGCCACCAGAGGTCCTTCAAACAGCAGGAAGACTGGGCCTGCCCCACTTTGGTGCAGATCCCAATCTCTGAAGAGACCTGGAGCCCAGTCCTCCACACCAGCCAAAGTGTCCCATCCCCTCCCGGCGGAGGAGGATGAAGGGCAGACAACCTCTCCTGTGGCTGAGGAACACCACCCGCCAGGGGTTGCTCAGCCCAGCACTGGTCCGTAGAGGAGCTCCTGACACTGCTCTGTGCACCTCACTGGCCTGGGAACCGGCCACAGTCAGTCCTCACTCCAATGCCTACCCTCAGACAGTTAGCTCAGGGGACACAGGACCCTGCTTCCCACAGATGGGACCTCTGATCCCCACAGAGGAGCTCCTCAGCCTGGTCCAAAGCCCATGAGTAACAGCAGTGCCCTGAGGGCCAGTGGGGCTCATCCAGCACAACTCCCAGATCCATGCTTCCCTGGGGATGGCTTAGCCCAGGGCTGTTTGGCTGGGCGTCCGTCTATACCACGGCTCCTGAGTGCTTCGAATGCTCCTGGTGAAAGCGGTGGCTTCCATCTGCCATCTCCTGATTATCTTAGCACCTCCTAGTTCCCTTCTTTTATGATCGCCAAAGTGTGGCCACCTCACTCTAAATATGCTGTTCCCTTTCATCACCCTAACTCCTCTCTGGGGAACTTGGGCTCAGGGCCAGCCCAAGCCCATTGAAAGCCCTGTAAGACAAACCAGTGATCATTTTTAAGTGACACCAGAGAAGCCCAGTTGTGGGAAAGCCTAGTCTGTGTCCTGGCAGTGCTTTAGAAGGCGTGTACGTGTGTATAAATGTACGATAGATATTTATATATGTTGCTCTAGTAATTTGTCGAGGGCAACATAACTGGTGGACAGGGTCTGTTAGAGGAAATGAAACAGTCCTTTTGGCGGCTATGAAAGTAAAATGTGTACAAAGAAATAAAAGGTTTTTCCTCACCTGTTCTGTTTCTGATTTTGGCACCAGTCTCTAGGCTGAGCATGTAAGAGTAGGAAACACACACTGTCCCTATGAAGGTCATAGACTACTGTTGAAGTCTAAGTTTAAAAGGAGTTTTCCTTCTCTGTCATTTTGTAAGAATCCCCAATCTAAAAATATTAGAGAGTGGTTCTTAGGTTTGGAGAGCCTTAGAAACAGCAGTGGAGATCACAGGAGCCACTTCCTGGGCTCCAATCCCAAGTATTTCATTGGTGTGTGGCCCCAGAATCTGCATTTCTTACACAAATACCCCCAGGTGATTCTTTTTTTTTTTTTTTTTCTTTTGAGTTTCAGATTTTTTTGTGGTTTTCTTTTAGCCTTTTAAAAAAAAAAAATTCTTTTCAGTGTTCCAAATTCATTGTTCATGCACCAGACCCAGTGCTCCATGCAATGCATGCCCTCCATAATACCCACCACCAGCCTAACCCAGCCTCCCACCCCCCTTCCCTCCAAAACCCTTGCCATTGTTTCTCAGAGTCCACAGTCTCTCATGGTTCAGCTCCCCCTCCAATTTCCCCCAACTCCCGTCTCCTCTCCAGCTCCCCATGCCCTCCATGTTATTCCTTATGATCCACAAATAAAAGAAACCATATGATAATTGACTCTGCTTGACTTATTTCCCTCAGCATAATCTCCTCCAGTCCCCTCCCAAGTCATCCTTCCTGATGGAGGCATAATACTCCACAGAGTACATGGACCACATCTTCCTTATCCATTCGTCCGTTGAAGGGCATCTTGGTTCTGCCGTTCTCTGTCTGCTGGAAAGTCCTCCCTCATGCTCCTCTCAGGCAGGGGCAGCCTTCCCTGTGCTTAGTGCTCTGTGTGGCTGCCTGTGTGTGGTAGCAGGGAGACCTATTGATGTGTTGGATGCAAATCAGTTACCATTAGGCCTTGGTTCAGGGCTGGAGAATTCCTGGGGCAGAGGATGTAGCAGTGCTGTAGCTTCCATTGTATTAGGAAGACTCCTGTGGAGGGTGATGATGTTTGGGGAAGGAATGGCTGCTGAGGGTTTGGGGGTGTTGGTTGGCAAGGGAGCCTGTGTGCAGCGTGGACAGCGGGTGAGGCTAGTTTGGGGTGGAGGCGGAGGCGGAGAGGGTCATACTCACCTGTCAGGGGAGATACCATGATCAAGCAGGTCGTTTTCCCAGGATGAGTCTTGTCCATTGCACTGTGCATGTGCTGACCCCTGTGATTTCCACAAATGTGGGAAACTTGAGTCCATAATTTATGGTAGTGGGGGACTGCGTTTGCCCTTTCCCCGGGTAATAGGTGTTCAATAACAGAATGCTCTGATTTTTAATTTTTTCTTACAGCTTTATCTTTTAAGAGAAGGTTTGCAGGGACGCCTGGGTGGCTCAGTTGGTTAAGTGGCTGCCTTCAGCTCAGGTCATCATCCCAGTGTCCTGGGATCGAGTCCCACATCGGGCTCCTTGCTCGGCAGGGAGCCTGCTTCTCCCTCTGCCTCTGCCTGCCTCTCTGTCTGCTTGTGCTCACTTTCTCTGATGAATAAATAAATAAAATCTTAAAAACAAAAGATAACGTTTGCAGGTGTTGCTGTTTTAGCGGTACAAATTACTCAGTGAATGCATGATTTATAACCCACTTAACTACATTGCTGGTCGATGGTCTTTCTCACTGGAGACATGCTGGAGTCCTCTATGCACAGTTTTCAGGAAAAGATTGGGTCTCTTGTTTTTCTTGAGGTCTCTCCTGGAGCAGTGTGCCCAGTGTTCTCCAATATTTCATGTGATTCTGCTTAAGTTTTGGTGTCTTGCAGTCCCAGGATCCAGGCAAAGAAGGTGCTTTCTTTCACTCTCCAGGGAACACAAGCCAGGGTCTGTCCCCCTCTGCTGCCCTCTGGCTCCCTTTTCCCACCAGATCCCTACAAAGCTTCATGCAGTCCCCAGACTCCCTATCCTTAATCAGGCCACTTCTTACCCTTGGCAGCCTTCCTCCAGAGAGCTCTTCAGAGAATATAGACTTTGGAACTTGACATGCTTTTGTTTATTTATTTTAAGTTTATTTAAGCTATCTCTATATCCAGCGGAGGTGGGGGGATCCCAAGCTCAGGACCCTTAGATCCAGACTCTGGTGTTCTCTGGACTGAGCCAGCCCAACGACCCTTGATAGGCTTCTAAAGAGGCAAGTCTGCCTACTTGCAAAGGACCCATTCAGTTGGCACAATAGATCTTTCCCAGACAACAGGTTAGCTCTTGGGCAGGGGACGGTGGGCCTTTTGCTTGCTCTCAGGCTCAAGCAAAAATTGTCGTCACAGCTGTGTTTCTTTGTAAATCCAAGCTTGAGGGGGTTTCTGGCTTTGTGCTTTCACTGGAGCTGGGGCTTTTCCCCGTGTAAAAGACTCTATTCAGAATCTACATGGGCGCTTTCCAACTTTGATTTTTACTTGTGGGGGCACACCAATAGGGACTCACAGGAAGTGGTTTACTCTTCTGGACCACTTAATAAATCATTAAAGATACACCAGAAATATTTCCAAGTGATTTAAATGCATCACTAAACAAAGCTCAATATTTCAGAAAACAAAAAATATGCAGCAACCAACATGATAGCATTCACAGTGTGTGGCATCCCATCTGATGGTTTGAGGTCTGCAGACAAGCAGGGGAAATGAGCCCTCATGAGGAGAGGGGTCACTCATCTGAAAATGACCCAGAGCTGACACCAAGGTGAGAATCACCAAAGGACAAGAGAACATTTGCAGTTATAACTGCATCCCATCAGTTCAAAACACTCAGCAGATACATGGAAACTGTAAAACAAAACAAAACAAAACAAAACCCCAATCTCACATTAAGAGATGAAAATCACAATGTCTGGGGTGCCTGGGTGGCTCAGTGGGTTAAAGCCTCTACCTGCGACTCAGGTCATGATCCCAGCGTCCAGCATCCTGGGATAGAGCCCCGCGTTGGGCTCTCTGTCAGCAGAGAGCCTGCTTTCTCCCCCTGCCTCTCTTCCTACTTGTGATTTCTGTCAAATAAATAAATAAAATATTAAAAAAAAAAAAACCCACAATGTCTGAACGGAAATGTATTGCGAAGGGCTATAGAGAAGGCAGAAGAAAAAAGTTTGATAGGAATTCCACGGAATCTGTGGATCATGTTGTTGCCTTCATAGTCACATGGTGTTGCCTTCCTAGCCACTTCAGTCCTTCCAATCGTTAAGCATGGAATGTCTTTCCACTTGTTTAGGTTTTCTTTAATCTCATGCAGCAATGTTTTGTAGTTATCAGGGTACAGGTTTTGTGCCTCCTCGAATCAATTATTCCTAGATACTATTCTGGTGGGTGCTGTTATAAACAGAATTGTTTTCTTAATTTCCTTTTCTGATTGTTCATTGCTAGGGTTTAGAAACACTTGATTTTGTCTGTCTTATATCCTGCTTCTCTGCCGATTTAAGTTATAGACTCTAGTAGCTGGGGTGTTTGTGGGTGTACTTAGTGTAACAGCCTTACAGATAACAAAAACAGTTGATTAACACATATTTCATGTTGTTTGTATTACATACCTTATTCTTTCAATTCAGTGAGTTACTGTAAAGAAAATGTCATTGACAAAATCATGAGGAAGAGAAAATACATTGACAATACCATACTGTATTTGTAAGAAAAGAAATCGCCCCTTAAGTGGACCTACATTGCTCAGTACAATTCAAACCCTTGTTTTTCCCCAGTCAACTGTAGATTTATTGCTTCTTTTCCAAATGTTTCCCCTCACCTTCAGGTTATTTTAAAACTTGATTTATAGTTGATACACCAGGTGACATCAGTTTCACATGACAAGATAGTGATTGGACAACTCTATAAATTATGTTATATTCACTACAAGTGTAAGCTACCTTCTGTCACCACGCAGAGCTGTTACTGTATCACCAAGTATATAATCTGACATCTATCCTCTTTTTTTATTATTATTATTATTACCGGGATTTTTTTTCTTCATTTTAATAAACATATAATGTATTTTTATCCCCAGGGGTACAGGTCTGTGAATCCCCAGTTTTACACATTTCACTCCCCCAAGCCCCCCGCATTGCATCTCCACTTCCTCATATCAAAGAGATCATATGATAGTTGTCTTTCTCTGATTGACTTATTTCGCTAAGCATGACACCCTCTAGTTCCATCCACGTCGTCGCAAATGGCAAGATTTCATGTCTTTTGATGGCTGCATAATATTCCATTGTGTATATTTACCACATCTTCTTTATCCATTCATCTGTTGATGGACATCTAGGCTCTTTCCACAGTTTGGCTATTGTGGACATTGCTGCTATAAGCATTCGGGTGCACGTGCCCCTTTGGAGCACCACGTTTGTATCTTTAGGATATATACCCAGTAGTGCAATTGCTGGGTCATAGGGTAGCTCTATTTTCAGTTTTTTGAGGAACCTCCACACTGTTTTCCAGAGTGGTTGCACCAGCTTGCATTCCCACCAGCAGTGTAGGAAGGTTCC
>JAHRIG010008834.1:0-12371 GCA_020311275.1 Eira barbara | reverse complement strand
CTATTGCTCATCTCATCTCTGTGTGTTCAGACCCTGCGCAGGTGGCCAGGCCTGCTGGAGGGAGGCAGGGACACATAGACCACGAGAGCTTTCACTGTTTATCTGAAATGCAAATTTAACTGGGCATCTGTACTTTATCTGGCAAACTCCTCCGCCCCGCGGCCCCCCCGCCCCCGCAATAACTGTGTGGATGTATACCTGAGGGGCGGGCACACTACACGGTGGAAATTTAGGCAACCTAAGTTAGGTAGGCTCCACCCTAACCCCAGAGCAGACGCCGCCGGCCACCCCAGTCCTCCCCCAGGGCTTCAAGAACTGGAAACATGCTCAGTTGATCCCCACTTTCCACTGCCCCAGCCTCAGCCAGATCGGAACTCTCCGAGCTCCTTGAGCAGACAGGGAAACTGAGGCACAGAGCAGGGCCATCACCCGCCTGAAGTTTTACAGGGCTGGAACTGGCAGAGCAAGGCTCACAATTAGGGTCTGTCTGCTTCCTGAGACCCCCTGCGGAAACAGACACACCCTCTCCCTAGGGTCTCCCTGCAAGCCATTTCCTTGGAGAGCCAGGGCTGCGGCAGGCAGGGGGATGAACTCAGGGTCTCCTCTCCCAACCACAAGCATGCCTGCCACCTGCTCAGAGGCTGGGAGCCCCTGCCTGCCGTTCCACTATCGGTGCCACCTGCCATTGGCATGCCTGCGAGGCTCTCCGGAGGACTGGGGCAGCCCAGCCGCCTGGCAAATAAATTTAGGCTCCGGGGCCCTGGGAATCTGTGACTCCGGGCACCTCCCGGCACCGTGGGAGCGCAGAGGACTGGACGTGGGCCAAACTTGGCCACAGGAGGGAGGCGGGAAGAAGACTGCGCTTGTGTGTGTGTGTGTCCCTCTCTGTCACCTGCTAGTGCTGTGGCCTTGAGCCAGTCTCTGCCCTACTGGATGGCCAGTTGTCTCACCTGTAACATGGGGGAGGCCGGGATATCCCCTTGCTGCCTCCCCTCGCGGTCCTCACACGCAGGCCTCGGTGTCTGCTGCCCTTGTGCTCTGCACGTTCTGAACAGCCCACCCAGCCCGATGTGGTGCTGCGCATGGAGAAACTGAGTGCCGGCACGCGATGGAGCCGGAGTGGGGGGCGGGTGGGGGTGTTGGGTGGGGCCCCCACGGAGTGAGCTAGGGGCTCATTAACAGCCCAGCGGAAGAGCCGGTGCCCAACACAGGGGCTGGGTCTAGAGAAGGCCTTGGGAGCCATGGGGGCCCTGCCTGGGCTTCTGCACAGGCAACCCCCACCGCCCCCAGAGAGGGGCCGTTTAGGTGCCATGCTTGGGAGGTGGCAGTGAGCCGAGACCTGGCCCTGGGAGGGTGCGCGAAGGCCCCCGGGTCCCGGCAAGGGGCTGTTCTCCGAGGGGGACGGCGACGGTCGGGGCTCTCCCCCAGCCACCCACCGACCCACCCCGCTCTGTGTCTCTCCTCGCAGATCGTGCGCTGCTGCAGGGCGCCCCGGACGCGGTGGAGCTGCGCCAGCTGACGCCCTGGGCCGGCAGAGCCCCGCGTCCGCACCGTCGGGCGGGGGCCCGGCGGAGGCGCGCGCGCGCGCGCTCGGGGGCGCGGCCGTGCGGGCTGCGCGAGCTCGAAGTGCGCGTGAGCGAGCTGGGCTTGGGCTACGCGTCGGACGAGACGGTGCTGTTCCGCTACTGCGCAGGCGCCTGCGAGGCGGCCGCGCGCGTGTACGACCTGGGGCTGCGGCGGCTCCGCCAGCGGAGGCGCGTCCGGCGGGAGCGGGTGCGCGCGCAGCCCTGCTGTCGCCCGACGGCCTACGAGGACGAGGTGTCCTTCCTGGACGCGCACAGCCGCTACCACACGGTCCACGAGCTGTCGGCGCGCGAGTGTGCCTGCGTCTAGCCTACCTCAGCGGGACCGGCGGGACGGCGGCCGCCCCCTCTACCCCCGCGCGGCGGCGCCCCCACCCGCCCCGCCTGGCCAGGCCCGCGGCGACGGACTGCGCGTGCGCAGCAGGTGCCGTCCCGGCCTCCGGACTCTGCAGTTACTGCCCCGAGATAAAGTGTGGAAAATGGAGCTTGGGTGTGATTCCGCGTTCCGGGGGAGCCCACCTGTCGGAGGGACACGAGCCTGCGTGGGGTGGGGCGCGGCGCCAGCTCCGCTGGGCAAAGGGGGACGGGCCGGGTACGCCCGCTTGGCGTAAAGACGGTTCTTTCCCTGCGGAAACGCCACGGGAAGTGGTGTGAGTGGGAGCAACGTCGACAGGAGCTGCCCGTCCCACTTGCCTTTAGGTCCCTGTGTCCCTTCTGACGTGTCCCGCTTCCACCGCCCCCAGAGGTGAGCTTCTGAATGGGAAGAGCGAGCCAAATGGCAGATGAGGAGCCTGAGGTCTAGGTGGACCCAGGCCTCCCTCCCCCAGAGGGCCTCCTTAGGCCCCGTCTACCCGCGCGGAGCCACTATCTCCTTTCACCAGCTAAAAATATATGTGCGCTGCCCATCTCCCTGTGGGGATAGGTCTGGGGCGGGCGCCAGCCCCGTCCAGCCCAAAAGCGGCGCCTGCTGGGGCAGAGCCCCGTCCCCAGGGACCTAGGTCCTGGGCCTATTAAAGCCCTGGCCCGAGCTCCTGAGGGGATTTATGATGCGTCCTGGCGGAGGACAGAAAAAGCGGTGTCACCTTGGTGCTTGGCGGGCCCTGGACAGCGTGGAGGATTGGGTTCCCAGACTTTGGGGAGGGGTCTGCACATGCCGGGTGGGAGGAAGGACCCTCTGTGGAATCCTACACCCTGACAGTCCCCTCTCACTGCAGACAGCTTTCCTGAGGACACGGTCCCCTCTCTTCTTCCCTCACCCCAACTCCAGGGAGGCTCCTAGGGAAAGAGCCCTTTCCCTCCTTCGGTGTTCCCCTAGACTGGCCCTCTCCCCTCTTTCCCGCACATCTGAGCTTAGGGCCACTATCTAAACACCATGACCCAGCCCCGGGCCCTCTCCCGAAGCTGGAGGGCCCCATCAGAAGCTGCCTTGAGTATGATGGCCCAGCCAATTGGGACTATCCCCTGTTCCCTGCTACTCGGTCCCCGGCTGCAGCTGGAGACATTCGAGGCAGCAACAGGCAGGACTTCCAGGGAGTCCTGAGAGCAGACCTTGGCAGCCAGGCCCCAGCCGAGGGTGGTCTGCTTGGCAGGAAATTTCAGGACTGAGACTGTCTGGGGTCCTTGCCCACCCCCCACCCCCCGAACACCCCCTCCCTCTCTTCGCCTCCATCCCCCGTCTTCTGAGGTTTGGGGTGGTGGACCCCTCCTCTGTTTGGGCTGCCTCCACCCAGCTGTCGCAGAGACGCTGGGGTCCACTGCTTGGGTCAGAACCCAAGCCTCAGTTTCCCCATCCCAGATGGCCCTGAGCCACAGAGGTGGAAGTTCCTCAGCCCAGCGTACACAGTGGGAAAATTGACCTTGGAGCCCAGGTCCGAGGCCCCTGAAGCCTGTCTGACTCCGTGTGTGTGTGTGTGTGTGTGTGTGTGGTCGTGTGTGTTTGCGCCCTCTCATGGCCCCCCGGGACTTCCTTATCTCCTGCTCAGTTCCAACATCCCAACCATGAGGGACTGGCCCAGCCCCCCAGGGCAGTGGAGAGAGACTCAGCTGCCCCCACAGATGCCCGGGGCTGGGGTTGTCCGCAGTCCACACACACATGCGCACACACACGCACACCCAGCACAGAGTGGTACCTACATGGGGCTTCGGAGATCTGATCACACGTGGACACATGGCCCAGATGCCTCCACAGTCGGAATCGCACAGGAGGAGGGACACGCCCAGTGTCCCCTCTCATGTGCAAGAGCATGGGGGGGTCTGGTATTCGGCCACACCCAGTGGGATCTCTCCCCAGTGGCCTCACTCCAAGCACCCCGTCCCCCGCCACAGTCAGCCCTGGTCACACACACTCTCTGGTCTACGCAAGCTCAGCACCGCATTCTTTCCCCTCCCCGTCCTTCACGGGCCAGTCCCTGCCCTTCCTCCACTCTTGTCCCACCCCTGCCCCCCACGGACCCCCAGGCAGCCTGGTCCCCACTCCCGCCCACTGTGGGGCTTGACCTCCATGGTTTTACCACCTCTTGACATTGGCACCCAGGCCGTTCTTGGCTTTGGGGGCTTTCCTGGGCCTGTGGGCTGTTGAACAGCGTCCCCGGCCCCCTCCCACCCGATGCTCTCAGCCCACCTCCTGCTGTGCCAAGCACAAGCCTCCTGGGCCTTTGCCTGGTGGAGGTGCCCGGGGTGCGAGGCGCTGCTCTAAAATGAGGGAGGAGACAGCGGCTTTCCGGGGAGCATTCCCGTGTGGAGAACGGAGCCAGTGTTGCCCATCTGCGTACTCCACGGGCGGCTGGCGACAGCAATGATAACCCGTCACCAGTGAGCGGGACCCCAAGGCCAGTTCTCCCGGGGGAGTTAGTGGGTCAGGGGTGCAGCAGGCGAGGCCCCCGTTCAGAGGGGCTCCTCGCAATGAGTCCCAGCGAGGCTAGGTGACTGGTTTCAGACCCCCAGCAGGCGAGGTCCCCAACAGTCGACATCCCCGGCAGGCGAGACCCCCCTGGAGGTGAGGCCCCTGGAGGCAAGGTCCCTTGGAGCTGCTCTTCTGGAGCCGAGGTGGCCGGTAGGTGATGTCCCCGCTCAGGGAGGTCCCCAGCAGTCAAGCACCTGGCAGTGAGGTCCCCGGCAGGTGCGTCTGGAGCAGTCCACGGCCCAGGCTGGCCAGCCCACGTGAGCCAGGAGGCTATGCTGGGCGCCGTCTGATTGGCGGCCTCGCGTTGCTGCCGCCAGCTGGCTTTGCAGAACGTCAGGGCCCAGCTGCGGGATGCAGGCCACAGGGTCTCCAGCCAGCTGAGGTAGCTGAGGCGGTGGGCATGGTCCTTGTCCTGGGCCAGCGGAAACTGAGCCAGTTCCTTGGGGCTCTGGGATGATGAAAGCGTCAGGAGACAGGAACTGCTTGTGGTCCTTTCTGCTGGGACCCAGCACCATGGGCACGGCCCGGGCCTCAGGACATTCCCGAACGGCTTCTCTGTGATGCAGGCAGGATGCAGGGGTTTCTCGAAAGCTCGGTAAAACATGTGGAGAGAGTGGGGAGACAGGGGCAGAGAGTGGACACAGCGTCACTGATGAGAAATGTGACAGCCCATGCCTGCGGCCCCACGTGGGTTTCCAAAGTGACACTCATGAGTCCTGAGGTCGGCGCTGTTGTTTGTGGCAGCAGACAGAGGAGCTCACGGAGGCCACGTGACTCAGTGGGAGACAAGGCCGAGCGGGAATCCCAGCCCCAGAGCCAGGCTCACCAGCCACTAGGCAGCGCAGCCTCTGTATCTGGGGAGGAGGTCCCAGGGAGCTGGAGTAGGTCCCAAGGGCTTTCGGGTTCTGCCTTGACCCCGCCCCTCCCCTCTCAGGCTTTCCCAGACTTCCCCAATGCCCTGGAGTTGAGGCTTGAACCCCGGACTCCATCTGGGATGGGTACAACGGGCTTGGGTCTGGAAGGCTATGCCAGAGCTCACCAGGTACCATACAGCTTGGGACACAGGGCGTTCCTGTCAACGTAATAGCCAGTGCAGAGGTGTGGAGGGGAAGGAGAGCCTGACCGGTTTGTGGGGGAGCACAGGAAGCGCTTGGAGATGCCAGAATGAGCTGGACGTATTTACTCAGCGACCATCCCACAGTATACGAAGACCAGCCCCTCTGGTCCTGTGCTGGGTGGTCCTCGGTGTCTCATGGTCTGGCCCATGTTCCTCCATTCCCGGATCCTACCTTTCCCCGCAGACAGTTGCATAGTCCTCCCGGACCCCAGACCCCAAATCCTGGAGCAGAAATCTAGAACCTTGTCTCTGCCCACTCTACTCCCTGCCACCCTGATCACCCACTTTAGAGATGAGAATACTGAGGTTCAGGTATACATGCATGTCTCTTGCTCAAGTACACCCCCCTCGAGCCACTATGGTCCAGAACATAAAGTCTCTGTTCTTGACCTAACCCCGAACTCTTCTCCTGCTTTGCAGGTAGAGCTCCACGTAGAGCAGACACTGTCCTTTCTGCAGTCAGGGAAAGACTCTGTCCCTACACCATCGCAATTCAGTGGCCACTGGCCCCATGAGGCCACGGAGCCCTTGCAGTGTGGCTGTTGGGTCTGAGAAACAGGGTTTTTAATGCTAATTTAAATTTAAAAATGAATACTCTCTTCCGTGAATCAAAACCAACTTCAAAATAGAAAATAGGGCGCCTGGTGGCTCAGTCGGCCGAGCGGGCGTCTCTTGATGTTGGGGTCGTGAGTTCGAGCCCCACGTTCGGTGCAGAGATGACTTAAAAATAAAGCCTTTAAATAAAAAGAAAGATCAAACAAAACCAAAAGCAACCTCAGTCAATTCAATGATTGGGAACCTTCGATGTATATATGGAACATCCCAGATGTGCAAATCTGCCTCCTCGACTGTCCACCTTATGAAGTCTAAATACAGATCAAGGATCACGGATGAAACCCGGGCGTCCAGACTCGAGGCGCACCCAATGTAAAAGACTCACCAGATTTCCAGGGTGTGCAAAGACACAACGTCAATAACTCAGTCATTTTTATATCAATTACTCACGGAGATAATACTAGTTAGAATCTTTTGGGTTGAAGACAGCCTTACTAAAAATAATTTCACCTTTTTTTACATTTCTGAAAACGTGGCTACTGAAAAATATTAAGGATTTGTGTGACCCTTACGTTTCTATCAAAAGGTTATGCTACTCTAGAATTTCTAAGAAAGGAAAACTGGCGGGAATCCTAACTTAAAATGCACCCACCCTCTCTAGATGGATTGGGTCAAGTATCACAGACGTGCCTACCAGGCTGTTCTGTACAAGATACACGTCCGTCAATGTGGGACTCGTCAAAGTAGCGTCTCTCCCTAAAATAAAATGCTAGGCAGCTGTGAAGAGTGAGTAAAGCCACTTATTCAAGTCCAGAAACACACCACGATTTTACGGTCAATTAATCATCCACAAAGGAGGCCTGAATCCGCAACGGGGAGAAAGGGAGTCTCTTCTGCATTTGGTGTTGGGAAAACTAAACAGCTACATGCAAAAGAATGAAACTGGACCACTTTCTTACAGTATGCCCCAAAATAAACTCAAAATGGATGAAAGACCTAAATGTGAGACCTGAAACTATAAAAATCCTAGAAGAAAAGACAAGCAGTAACGTCTCTGACATCAGCCATAGCAATGTATTTCTAGATAGGTCTCCTGAGGCACGGGAAAGAAAAGTAAAAATAAACTATTGGGACTACCTCAAAATAAAAAGCTTCTGGACCACAAAGGAAATGACCAACATAACAAGAAGACAACCTACGGAGTGGGAGAAGATATTTGCTAGTGACATAGCTGATTAGAGGTTCGTATCCAAAATATATAAGGAACGAGCACAAAACACCACCAAAAATTGCAAACAAACAAAGAAGAACCCACTTGAGGGCGGGCAGAAGGCATGAACAGACATTTCTTCAAAGAAGAAATCCAGGCAGCCAATAGACACATGGAAGGATGCTCGGCGTCCCTCATCATCACGGAAATGCCAATGGAAACCACAATGAGATATCACCTGACACCTGTCAGAACGGCTAAAATCAACAACGCAAGAAACAAGTGTTGGCGAGGATGTGGAGAAAGGGGGGCCCTCCTGCGCCGTGGGTGGGAGTGCAGACGGGTGCAGCCACCGGGAAAACAGTATGGAGGTGCCTCAAAACATTGAAAATGGAAGTACCATATGATTCTTTGATATTTCCCCAAAGAATCCTGAAACACTGATTCGAAAAGATATGTGTACCATTATGTTTATTGCAGTATTATTTGCAATAGCCGAATGATGGAAGCAGTCCAAGAGTCTATGGATTGATTAATGGATAAAGAAGATGTGGAATATTATTCAGCCATAAAAAAGAATGAAATCAGATCACAACAGTGTGGGTAGATCTAGAGGGTATTAGGCTAAGTGAAATCAGTCAGGCAAAGAGAGACAGACAGCCTATGATTTCACTCACAGGCGGAATTTAGGACACAAAACAAATAAAAAAGAGACGAACAAAGAAACAGACTCTTAACTATAGAGAACACACGTGTTTACCAAAGGGGAGGTGGGCGGAGGGGAAGGGGATAGGAGATGGGGACCCGGATGCCCGGTGAGAAATGCTGAAACAGAATTATTGAATCACCATATTGTATACCTGAAATTAACATAATGCTATAGGCTCAAGACCTTGGAATTTAAAAAAAAAAATCCACTTACTCAAGTGTAGAACAGTGTCGAGGCAATGCCCACGTGCGAGAGCGAGCGTGCGAACTATAGCGATGTGCGACCCTCTTCATCTTCGAGGGCCATAAAGTGAGTGTGAAGATCAAATGCCCGGGGGTCAGCGCTCCTGTAGCTGAATGCAAGACATCAGTGCGAGCGTGTGCTACGGGGGAGGTATGCGGCTGTGATGTGTCCCAGTGTGTCTGTTGAATCATGTTTCGGGACATGAATGAGATAATGTTGGGAGTATGTGTGTGACAGTGCCCTCGTGTGTGAGTGTGCTCCCGTTTGGATGGAAGCGTGAGGACACCGGCCCGTGTGAGTGTGAGAGCATGGCCATGTGTTTCCAGCATGAGTGAAAATGCCCATGTGCGCGTGAAAACACCTGCGTGTGTGAGCCCCACCCTGCTGGATGGAGCTGGTGAGCACGAACGCAGGGAGTGTAAGTGGGACGGTGTCGGAGTGTGCAAGCGACGGCGTGGTCCAGGGTCTGCGTGTAGGAGTGTCTGGGAGTGCGAGGGAGTGAGAGCACCCAGGTGCGTGACCGAGGACAAGAAGGCTGAGTGTGAGTAGTGTGAGCCCCCACGTGTGCTGTGAGCCCACCTACCCAGGTCCAGGGGCCTCCGGGACCCAGACACACGGAGGGCGCACAGCGGGCCCCCTCCCCGAGCCCTCAGCCACACGCGCAGCACCCCCCGTGTGGCAGGGCCGCGCCAGACACAAACCAGTTGGGTGACCCCCTTACTGAAAGGCCCATTGTTAACAGACGCTTATCAGCCGCACCCACTGGGCCCCCTCCACCCTGGGCCCTCTGCTCTCCTGCCCCCCTAGCAGAACTGCGGGGGGTCCGCGGCTCCAAGGACACCGGGGGGCTCTGGGGGCCAGGCCGTCTCCGGGCCCATCCAGCCTCTCGGGCCCTCGCCGCCCCCACGGGAAGGCCTCCGCAGAGACACAGGACCAGAGCCTGGCACCGGGCAGGGGCCTTGTCCAGCCTAACAGGGAAACGGAGGCACACCACGGCAGGACGTGTGTGAGAGCAGGCAGGGTGCCGGGCGTGCAGAGAGGGCTTTAGGGCCCCAGAGCATAAAGCAGGTGCTCCTTCAGGCCGAGGGGCGGGTTGGGGCACCTGACAACTTCGAGGCTGCCGTCTGCCTGCTGCACCAGCCTGACGATGAGCTGTGCTCCCCGTGGCCACCAAGGCCCTGCCAGACCTGCCCCGGACCCCTCCCCAGCCTCCGCTCCCCCTCCCCGCTCCTCCCTCCGCCTCGCTCACTCTGTTCCAGCCACAGCGGCCACCAGTGTTCCTCCTGCACACCCGATTCACACACCACCGAGCAGGGCAGCCAAGTCCTCAGGGGGACACCACGGGCATCGGGCATCGGCGCCCAAGCCCGGCCCCGCGCAGCCCCTGCGTGTGTGTCCCACCCAAGAAGGCAGGTTCCAACCCCAGGCGCTTTCTAGCTGTCCCCTTGCCTAAGCCCCTACCTGCTGTGTGCCGCCTTTCCCCCAGCTGTAAGTGGAGCTCACCATGCCTCCTTGGTGGGCTCGGCACCCGGTCTGGCACACAGCAGGCGCTTAATACATGTCCCCTGCTACTGTCTGGCGGCTGTAGGTCCCGCGCCAGCGATTCCAAGGGGCGGAGGTGCCGGGTTGGGAGGGGGCGGGGAGAGGCCGTTCCAGACCCACTGAGCCCAACCTGCCCGTGCGGGGTCCAGGCCAGACTGAAATGCAAATCGCACGCAAATGCCGGCTCCGCGCAGGGCCAGCAGCCTGAGCCGCCCGAGGTGCGCGCGTGGGGGCGCCCGGCACCCCAGAGCCGAGCCCAGGCGCTGACCGGCCCCCAGCGCGGCTTTCAAAGCTCCGTGTAAATGTTTACACCGGGCGGGCCGCCACCAGGCTGCCAGGCCTGGGAATGTAAACCCGGGTTGGGGGCCGCCCAGCGGCGAGGAGAAGCTCTGGCCCGGGTAGGCGGGAATGCGCATGCCTCATGAAACACCTACTGTGCGCGCTCAGGGCGCGGGGCTAGGCGGTCCCAGCACTGAGTCACCCGTGAAACACTGCGGCAAGGCTGGGGCCACTGGGGGTGCACACCTGCTCCGACCCGGGGCTGGGGTGGGGGGAAGGGCGCGGGTAGGAGCGGCCAGAGAGGGCTTCCTGGGGGAGTCGCTGTCCGAGCTGAGACTGAGAGGGGGTTGGGAGTGGGGAGAAGGAGAAGAGAATGTGCTGGGTGGGAGGACGGGCTTGTGCAAAGGCCTGCGGGTGGTGGGTCGAGTGCGGCTTGGGTCCATGGACACCTGTTCCTGGGCAGCAGTGTCATCTCTGTCTGGAGGGGAAACCCAGGCTCAGAGAGGGGCGGGAGGTACTCCCGAGGACCCCAATATGTCAGGAACACGTTAGAGCACATTCTCTTCTCCACACCCCCCTCCAGGCCCACAGTGCCCCCTGCTGGGAGCACCCTCACCTCCTTCCAGGCTCCCTGGGCTCCAGCCACTCCAGCCTCCTGGCTGCACTGGCCAACTTTGGTCCAGCCTCAGGACCTTTGCACTGGCTGTTCCTGCCTGCCTGAGACGCCATTCTCTTGTGCCTGGCCGACTCCTACCTTTGTTGTTCAAGCCTCAGCTTTCGTCAATGCTCAGGAAAGCACTGTGGCAGCCCCGGAAGGGGGCGGTTGCCCTGCTACTCCTGGAGCAGTGCCCACCCCTTTCCTGGGGAGCATTTTTCACATGAGTCGTGTCTATGTTATTACTGATCATTAAGCAGAAGTGGCTGGAAATCAGGGGCCCCACCGTGTCCCCGGCGCCTGGCCCAGCTCTCTGTTCCCGTTTGTTGCCTGACAGACAGACAGACGGAGGCCGTGGGGCTGACCATCGCGTGGCCGCAGGCCGAGGATGCAGCGCTGGAAGGCGGCAGCCTTGGCCTCGGTGCTCTGCAGCTCGGTGCTCTCCATCTGGATGTGTCGGGACGGCCTGCTCCTCAGCCACCGCCTGGGACCCGCGCTGACTCCACTACGCCGGCCACCTCGCACCCTGGACGCCCGGATTGCCCGCCTGGCCCAGTGTAAGGGGGTCCTCGACTTAGGTCAGCTGCCCTGATACGGGGGCGTCCCTAACGGTGGAACTCTATTTCGGGGCCACAGAGGCTTACTTTAGATGGGGTGGGGAGGGTGCAAATTCCCCCAACGTCCTGGCAGGGGTGGTGGTGGAGGGGTTGCTGGGAGCTGGGGGTCTCTGGGCTCAGCTGTCACAAGGAATTAGGTTCTGGTCTTGAGGGGCCAGGGGTCCGGATGGGGATTAGACCGGGGCATCCAGCCTCTGGGGTGGGGGAGCTCCCATGGGCTGCACGAGATGCAGGTACCGGAAGGCCAGACCCGAGACCCCAAAGACCTGCCCAGTGGACAAGGACCAAGGGGAGGGGGTAACCCCGAGAGACTTAGGAATGGGGAGAGAAACAGAAACAGATGCTCAGAGACAGAGAGACACAGGTTGGGAGAGATGCGCGGGGGAAAATGCCTTGAGGTGGCGACATAGAACCGCCCCCTCGAGGGGCGTGGCCTACGCGCCTCTGATCTCCGCTCCTCGCTGGGGCCCGCCCACGGCCCCGCCCGCCCGACGGAGTGGGGGTGGTAGGGCCTGGGTCCGGACCTCCTGTGAGTGCGCACGTGTCCACGCGGGCGCCACGCCGGCGGCCGAGGTGTGGGCGCGGTCGCGGCGCGTGCAAGGCGCCCGCGGGGTTGCACCGCGTGCGGTTCGTGGGCAAGTCGGCGCCCGCCCTGCCGGCCCACACAATCCTCCTTTCTTGTCCTTACAGTGGACAAGGGCAGCCTCAGGCCCGGGCTCCACTTCCGCCCTCCGCTTTTTCCCGCGGGCAGCAAAGTCCTTCCGAAGACCCTGAGTTCCAGAGACGCGGGTGGGGCCCCCAAACCCTAGCGCTTAGAGCCTGGTGCCGCAGCACCGACGGTGGGATCTCAGGCACCCACCGGGAAGGCTCTCGGCCCCTGGGCGGGGGTTGCCCACCCGGCAGCCTGTTCCTGGGCGCAGTCCTATTAAGGAAAGAGAGTGGCCGCTGACCCCCCCCCC
>JAHRIG010008832.1:0-13155 GCA_020311275.1 Eira barbara | reverse complement strand
TCTCCTAAAAGCCAGTGGCAAAATCCAAACCTTTGGAAAGTGGGGGAACCTGAGTAAGAAAATATGTTCTACGGGAAAATGGATTCACTGCTGCAAGCTGCAAACCAGCTTCACTTGTAATACAGAGATGGCAACTGCAAACTTCAAATCGGTGCCTGTCTTGTGTCCCCCACTTGACCTAGGACCCTTCTACACCAATCGGAGAAGCAGCAATTCAAAAAACGCAGCTCCCATCCCCTCTCCCAGCTGGGTAGAGGTCTGTGCAAGGAGGCCCAAAGGCCAGACTGTCCCTGGTGTGAGCCTAAGAGCAGAGCAGGACCAGCTTGGTCCCTCTCAGAATCACACCCAGGCTGATTGCTCTCTGAGCAATGAAGGACACATGTCACACACATACCCTCTCTGGTTCCCTCAACTGAGAGAGAATAATCGTTAATACACACAGTATTCCAATTTTAGACCCGAAGAAATGGAGGCCAATGGCCGTGAAAAGGCAAGCTGAGGTCAGAGGCAGAAATGCAGGCCTCCCCTTCTAACCTCTGGCCAGGGTTCAGAACCCTGGGTTAGAAGTGATTAAATCTACCCCCTCCCCCCACCACTGTATTCCTCCAGAACCTTCAAATCCAAGAGCACTAAGAAGGAATGGTGAAGATGATGAGGGAAGAGAAAGCAAGCTGAGGACAAAGCAGAAGCTGACACCCTGCAACCTCCCTCCCACCCCTCACTCCTGGGTGGGACATGTGTGACATTCTTCCAGGAATCTCCCAACCTTCTATAAATACCTTGCTAGAGAGGAAAAACAACCTTAACCAGACAATGGGAAGGCCTCAAGGCCTCAGGTATATTGTAAGTCCTTTTAGCATATGAAAGTTTTATTGAAACCTCCCTTTTTCCTTACGTCCCACAACCCCATCAAATAAAACCCGTCACCCCTCACAACCCCGGGGCAACAGTTCTTTCTGCCCACAGGTCTTGTCCCTGTGCTTTAACAAACCCCCATTTTGCACCAAAGATGTCTCAAGAATTCTTTCTTCAAGGTTGACTCTGGACCCCACCCCCACTGAACCTAATTTATATTCTAAAACTTCATCAGAGAGTCCCAGGGTCAATATCACTGCAGGCTGAACCGTGAGGACCCCAGCGCGTGAGCCTGCGCGACCCTCCACTCACCAGCGCCGGCGCCGCCATGAGGCCCACGGGCGGAGCGAGACCGCGAGAAGCAGGGACTAAAGCGCATCCAGCGGGCTCAGCCGACCCCTCACCCCAGCCCTGGGCCCGGTGACCAGGGACCTCGGTCTCCGCTGTGTAAAGGCTCAACAGGGTCCCCAGGGGGTGCCTCGGGTACGAAGGGCTAATGCCGAGGCGCCGGACAGGCGAGGGGGACAGCCCCGTTACAGGTGCTGTCGGGCTCATACAAAACCGTGGATTTAGGTCCTATCCTCCTCACTGTCCTTTGCTCAGTCTGGAAGACCCTTCTGGGAGCGGCCTCTCCACAGCGCTGGAAGCAGAAGCGCGACTCGACACAGCCCCGCTCCGACCAAAAGTCGCCGCAAGGAAGACGCTAGAAGGCCGGTCCACCGTGCGGCGGAAATACCCGTCTCCGCTGTCATTGGCTGAGCGTCCACAGACGTCGGACGCTTTCTGGGTAATGTAGTTTCTGACTGCATCTAGGCAGCACGCGTTCTGTTCTGATGTTAAAGTTCCAAGGACGGGGTGTGGCTTTTAAGAGTTCCAAGGAGAAGCTCACAGATTTCAGTGGCCTTTCAATCACCTCCTTCACCTCAAACAGGTGACGCATACCTTGACCTTCCTCCCTGTGTAGGGGAGTGGGACAACTCACTTCTCCTTTCCGGGCCAGTATTCACGATGAAAAATGAAGATAATTCTTGAATGTAGTGATTTTTAAAGTTCCTCTAATCAGCAGTTTCCAACCTGCAGACCAGTACAGCATTGCCTGGGAATTAGTTACAAGTACAGGCCTCCCTTCATTCCTACTGAATCAGGAACTCTGGGCTAGGGCCCCACCTCTTTGCTTTAATAAGCCCTCCAGAGGATTTTAATGCTCCAAAACAGGTGAGGACCAGCCTCTTTAAAATCCAGTGAATAGATGAGCTAAAACCACCTCTTTTGTGGGAGATGACTAAAAAGAGCTTAGTTGCAGACCTGGAACATAATGGTAAGTACAGAAGAGCTAGGGCCATCATTATGATTATGATTATTATTTTATGTTCGTATCATTGGCAATGTCATCCAAGGATCTGGCATACACTCCTGTGATACAGGAAGTCTGATACTTGTTTGCGGAGACATTGGGGACGTTTGTCAAAATATATAATGCTTTGACCCAACAAGGAGCCTCCTTAATAGTATTTAAAATTTTTACATAATACACTCAAATCAGGCAGAAGCGTTATTCAAGACGCTTTTGACTTCCTTTATGACAGGGACTTTTCTATGATATGGGCACTGAAACCAAAGCAAATGGGAAGAAGGATTGGTGGAGTATAGAAACATTTTCAGAGAAATGAGAAACCAAAAAAAGTCACACAAAAATTATGATGTAGTTCCACAAAGTTCTATCAAGTGTGCCTGTCTCTCCTGCCTCCCCGTCCACTTTTTCCATGTCTGCCGCCCCTGGGCCAGCGAGACCTTCCCTCTCCTCTTCCTTCTCCTCTCCTCATCCCACTCAATACGAAGTTGATGAGGATGGAGACCTTTATGCTGATCCAATTCCACTTAATGAATAGTTAAGAGTGGTCATGCTTTATAGGTAACAAACTCATCTGTTGTGTATGTCTGTGAAAATCTAATAACTCCATGGCCAGAACGGTATGAAACTTTTTCATGTCATCATCACCGTCATCTAAGCACTCATGTAGAACTTTCGGATCACGTGAGAATTTGTTAAAAATGCAAGTTCTCGGTCTCAGCAGAAGCCCAGCTGAAGACAAAGCACAAGCCGACACCCTGCAGAAGCCTCCCTCATCAGTTTGACCAGACTGTCTTGGTTTTAGCCCCGAAAGTCCCGTGTACTAGAAACACCCAGAGTTCCACTGTGCAGTGATAGGTGCAGAAGTCTGCAGCCAACCCATACACTAACCAAAAATATATGGACTGAAAGAAAAACATTTTAATGCCAGGATGCTGGCTATGGTATAGATTATTGGCTATGTGTCGATGTTGTAGCTGGCCTAGGTCACAACAGAGCGATATTATAATGAGGCATCATGTATAAATGATACCTTACTTAACCTGATTCCGCCTAATGTATATAAAGAAGCCACAGAAAGTGAAGCAGTTTCCTTATCCACGTTGATCCCACCCTGTATCAGACATTTTTCTGTCTCAATTCTTTCCTCTTCTTGCATGTCTGTCCCTGTATTTGTTTTCTATCAGTGCTCTAAAAAAAAAAATCGCTGGTCGAAAACAATATCACTGGTTGAAAACCATAACTTATTTATCATCTTGAAGTCCCTGAGCCCTTGTGATAAGGGGAAAACTGTATTTAAGATGGCAGACCAAACCAGCAAGGGAATTCCAGTCCCCTTCTCAAAGCCCTTCCAGGTTCTTCTTCCCTACCTCGTTTCCCCACATGCGCCAAAAGTACCAAGTATTCGGAAGTAGAAGGGTATAAGTTACCCTCCCTGATTGTGCTCGGGGCTCAGACCTTTGGAGATCACTCTCCTCTGACCCCACTGGTGTTAAATAAACCTCCAATCCTCTAAAGTCTCCGAGTGCTGCCAGGTTCCATTAACACTTGAACTTCAGATCAAAAGTTCAAGGGCTCTGCTGGGTGTTCTGAATAAAAAATCCGCAGGGACAAACTCAAGGTATTGGCGAGGGTTACAGTTTTCACCTGGGGCCCTGGGCCCTCTTTTATAATCAGTTTGGTTTTGGTATTGTATTTTTTCAGAATTCATTTCCTGCTTACGATTTTCATGTGTCCTCCTTGACTTTTGACCCAGTGACAGTGGGTTGAGTGCTTCTCCTTCCTTTTTACAAACCAGCCAAAGAAACTTATCTGCATCTAAGGGCTCCTGAGAGTAGACTAGATCCACCGAGATAGTCCAGGATTATCCTATTTGAAGATCAACTGGTTAGTAACTTTGCTTACATACACAAAGTCTCCTAAACCACATATTCATGGTAGTCACATCCAGTAACGGGTTCCAAATTTCAGTCCACCATGTTCCCTTTTACCAGTCAGTTTATTTATATCCAAATATCTATGCCTATGTATGGGTTCTGGAGCAGATTTTTCTTTTTTCTTTTCTTTTTAGAGATTTTTATTTATTTGATAGAGAGATCACAAGTAGGCAGAAAGGCAGGCAGAGAGAGAGGGGGAAGAAGGCTCCCCGCTGAGCAGAGAGCCCGATGTGGAGCTCGATCCCAGGACCCTAAGATCATGACCTGAGCCAAAGGCAGAGGCTTAACCCACTGAGCCACCCAGGCACCCCCTCTTTGTTTTTCTTATTTTAGTTTTCCTTCCCTTCCCCCTATGTTCATGTGTTTTAGTTCTTTAATTTCCCATGGGGTGAAATCATATAGTACTTGTCTTTCTCTGACTTATTTCGCTTCGTGTAATGCCCTCTAGGTCCATCCACATCATTGCAAATAGCAAGATTTCATTCTTTTTGATGGCTGGATATTATTCCATTGTGTATATATACCACCTCTTCTTTATCCATTCCTCCGTCGATGGACATCTGTATGTCCATAGTATGGACATAGTATCCATAGTATGGCTACTGTGGACATTGCTGCTATAAACATTGGGGTGCATGTGCCCCTTCAGATCACTATGTTTATATCCTTTGGATAAATACCTTGTAGTGCAACTGCTGGGTTGAACATACTTCTTTCTCAAGTGAATCTGGAATGTTCATGAGTTAGGCATTTATTGGGTCAAAAACGATGTCTCGACAAATTTCCAAAGTTGAGCATCATACATAGTCTTTTCTCTGAACATGACAGGATTAAAGCGGAAACCAATAACTAAAATATCTAGAAAATCTGCAAATATTTAGAAATAAAGGAAAACATATGTTCACATAACCAATGGGTCAAAGAAGGAACAATAAAAAGTTAGAAATAATTTAAACTGAATGATAACTGAAACAGAGCAAATAAAAAATTTTTAAAAGATTTTATTCATTTATTTGACTGAGAGAGAGAGCACAAGCAGGGGGAGCGGCAGGCAGAGGGAGAAGCAGACTCCTCACTGAGTAGGGAGTCCAAATCTGACTCCGGATTTGATCCCAGGACCCCAGGATCATGACCTGAGCTGAAGGCAGATACTTAACAGACTGAGCCACCCAGTGGCTATAAATCAAAATTTATAGAATGTGGTTAAAGCAGTTGTAAAAGAATGTTGCATCTTTAAGTGTTTATATTAAAAAATAAGATCTAAAAACAAGAATTTAACTTTCCATCCTAAAAACAGAGAAGTGAAAGCACATTAGTTACAAAATAGAAATAGATAACAAATACAGGTATGGAAATGAAAATAGCACAGAAAATTAACAAAGCAAAAGTTAGATTTGTAGAAGACGGATACAATTGATAAATGTCTACTAAGCTTAATCACGAAATAAAAAGTGAAATTTCAAATTATTAATAACCGGGAAAAGGGGGGATATTGCTACAGATTAGAAGACATTCAAAGGATAAGGTGATTTTAAACACCTTTTTAGGAAGAAAATTGCAGGTTCAAAGATTTCTCCTGGTGAGTTTCATCACACATAGAGGATATGTAACCAGGGTCCTACAAACTCTCAGACAATAGAGGCACATTCTCCAAATCCATTCTATGAGGTTAACACGACCTTCCTACCAAAATACAATAATAAATGTATGGATTACTATGCCTCACAAACACAGATATGGCTATCATTAACACACTAGAAAATCAATCCTAACCAAATTTAAAAAGATCCTCTAAAATGACCAAGTGGAATTTGCAGCAGAAACTACAAGGTTGGTTTCCTATGTAAAAGCAGTCAGTGCAATTTACCCTAGTAAGAGACTAAAGGAGAAAAGCCATCTGCATTCTCAAAGCTGTAGGGGACGTAATTGATGAAGTTGACCACAGCTTTCCAAAAGGTCTCTGGTAAAGTAGGAATTGGAGGCAATTTCCTTCTCCCGAAGGCAGAGCAGGGTTAAGTGACCAGGGGAGGTTGCGCTTGGGACCTGAGGCCGTGAGAGCTGAGCGGATCTGCCCCCAGCTGCAGCGCCTCTCGCGTCCTTGCGTCTGGGAGAAGAGTTCCCACGAGCAGCTGCTGGTTGGCCACAGGCTACAACACATACATCATAGGATGATTCGGGCGACTACGGCCTCTGTCCTCCACCTTCTGAGCAGCCTGGAGCCCAGGGTGGCCTGTGTGGGCCTTGGGAAGGCAGCCAACTCAGACCCAATGGGCGGCGTGGGATCCTCACAGGGAGCCGGGCAGCTGGGCATCGGGACTGGAGAAATGGTCATCCATGATGCCTGCATGATGAGGGGGCTCCAGTCGGGGGGTGCATGCATGAGCTCTGGAATCAGACAGACCAGCTTCAGACCCCGCCTTCACTCCCACGTGGGACCTCCTGAAGACCCCGAGGGTTCGTGCTGTTTGTCACTTGTCAAATGTGTAAAAGGAAGTGAAGAGAAGCCAGCTGCCTAGAGGGATGTGGTGGGGTACAGCACCTGGGCAGGCTAGGGCACCCCAGTGGCCCCCATTGCAGAAAACATTACAGCCCAGGAGGCGACGCTTGGGACTCACACTTTCCCAGGGCTGCAACAAGGCTGTCCTTGTCTTGCTCCAGGACTAGGACAGACCACAGACAGCTCCCTTGTAAGCAGATGTTCCAGAAACCAGACCCACCATCACGGAGGAAAGGTAGGATGTGAGGGGAAATGGGTGTTGCCTGTGGTGGCCGCCCGAAGGGAAGGGACCGGGAAAAATCACTCCCTGTGTTGCTGGGTCACTCCTATCCCCCTTAGCACCCATCCAGCGAAGCCATCCACAGATTCTTTTAAATTTTTTTTTTAAATTTATTTATTTGTTAGAGAGAGAGAGCGAGCGAGCACAGGCAGACAGAGTGGTAGGCAGAGGCAACGGAGAAGCAGGCTCCCTGCCGAGCAAGGAGCCCGATGTGGGACTCGATTCCAGGACACTGGGATCATGACCTGAGCTGAAGACAGCCGCTTAACCAACTGAGCCACCCAGGCGTCCCGCCATCCCCAGATTCTGGGTGCGCCTGTCCCCGTCAGAAACAGAGACCAACCTCAACCTGTCCAGTGGCGTTTCTCGCGCACTGACCTGGAGCGAGCCAGGCCCCCAGACCATCCAGATGTGGGGTGCTCTGGGGCCTGGCTCTGAGCAGGCTCTGCTTCCTCTGACTCCGGGAGCAATGGCTAGTGGACCTAAGAGGCACAGAGTGCGTCACCTACAGCCCCAGGCCAGGTGCAGAGGAGACTGCAGCCCCGCAGCCCCAGCGGTCCCCCTGCTGCTGGCAACAAGCATCAGCGGTCCTGAGTGTGCCCACATGCGGGGGGGTGGGGGGGAGTAAGGCCAGTCCCCAAGCCCTACAACCAGGGGCAGAAATCCCAAAGGGACTGGAGAAGGGCCATGAGCCCCACGCTTTGCCCTCTGGTACCCTTGCTTCCTCCTCTTTACTGGACAGTCCTTTCCTGTCACACATTCCAGTGTTGAGTCACAAGCATCGGGCTCCACAGCGCTGTTTTCCACGCAGGAGTAGGCAGTCATGGGCACGTCCAAACTACATGCAGCGTTCCCGGGATCAGAGGGCAAACACAGCTCTTCGTGGGCAATCTAAAGCAAGCTTCCCTTCCTGACCAACCAGCTCCTTTCCCCAAGCCGGGGTCATCCACGTGTTCATCCGGACCCGTGTCCCTCCTCCACTTCCACCAGTGCCTCCGTTTTCACTGGCCCAACCATCCCTGCTTCCCCATCGCTTCCCCCGGGGCAGTCAGCACCTCCGTACAGGTGACCTCCCCGCGAGTTCTGGAACTGGGTGTCACCACATGGGCTCAGCTCCCCATTCCCAGGCTTTTGCCTTCTGCTTTGCCCAAGGATCCACTGTTGTTACCTCCTCATTAACCGGGACCCGCCAGTGTGAAACCTGTCCAGTCTCCCACCAGTCCACCTGCCGTATAATCAGGAACCCGACCCCAACTCTGAACCTCTGCCCGAGTCCGGGAGCCACGCTTCCGTCACATGTGGGGTCCCTGATGGGCAGGAGCAGAGTCACCCTCCCCAGTGCCCCCGACTTTACTAGCTGGTCCCTCCCTGCCGTTGCAGTAGCCTGCTTTCCAGCCGGCAGAATGGCAGCCAACTGGGCATCCAGGCCTGCCTTTGACTCTGATGAAATTGATATGGCTACCAGGCCCCTTCCCAGGCTCCTCCTGACAGCCCCCCACACCCGGAAGCTTTGCTACCTCTCACCCTTTGGGAAACCTGGCCTCGCAGCACAAGCGGCAGTCTGAACCTCTGCGGAAACCCAGGCACCCAGTGGGAGCAGAGCTCGGTCAGTTTCCGCACATGGGACACGGCCACGTCCCACCTTTGGCATCTCGGCAGCCAGCCTCATCTGCAGAAGTGGGGCCATCATCGGGATGCCCGGCACTAGGCAAGGCTCGGCTTTGCTAACGTGACTCCAGACCATTTCCTTTCAAGGCATCTGCGGGTCCTTTGGGTAAAGACTGTTCTAGGGCCAGGGTGTCCCCTCAGGCCCCAGCTCCAGGACTGAAGCACTCTGCCTTAGTGCAGGGCCGAGGGGGACACTCCGGACCTAAGCTCATGCCAGGGGAGGCTGAGACCTGAGCCCCAGAGTCCTGCCAGCCTGCAGAGCCTCCGTTCCACCTGGAGACAGAGAACCACCCTGGGAGACACAGTCCTTCCTGCCCAAAGTCACACCAGCGGGAATCCCCAGGCCAAGCACACTGGTCCCTCCAGCAGAGAAACCATCGCTGACAACAGACATGACAGAAGACATTTGCGCTCGTCCTCGAGTTCCCGTCACCTGGAAGCCATCGGCCAAATCCCCTCAGCCGCAGTGAGAGCGGCCACACCACACCTGTGCTCGGAGCTCCGTCTCTGCCCACCTGCAGCCCGGCCCCCGAGCTCCACTCGTCCAGGGCACAGGGAGAGTTCCAGTGAGAGGGGCCAGGACAAGAACTGGGGTGGAGAAGCTGCGTTCCCTTTCTACGTCTGCTGGGGACCTGTCTGGCCAGAGCCAAACCGTTCCAGGTAGAAAAGCTACCACGAAAGGGGAAAAGCTGGGCCCGAGGACACTGTTCTTCATGCTTCTGCCAGACGCCTCCGGGCCACCGGGCCAGGGCACCTCTGTCGCCGTCAGAGGGGTTGGCAGGCACCACGGGTGTGGCTGGAGAAGAGACTGTACGTGAACACATTCTGGGCACCTGGGGTCCGTGCGGGCAGGGGACAGGGAGCGCCGCCGTGGGAGGTGACAGCACGTGAGCCGTGGTTGAGCACACTTCCCGTTCCACCAGCATTCCCAGCAGCTGGGGAGGCTCATGGCCAGAGCACGTGGCTGCAGTCAGATGGGACAACGTCACTTTCAGGAAGACGCCTGGGGCGTGGCCTTCATTCAGTCCACTGGGGCATTCCGGGCTGGGATGTCCCCCTTGACTTTGCAGGAGCCCACACGACTGAGAAAATACCTGAGCTTCGGGGCCTCGTTCGCCTCCCGTCAACCAGGTCACAGGTGCCTCTTCAGCGGGTCCAGCAAGGAGCAGCCTTGCCCTGCGGCAGCCTTGTCATCTGCGCAGGGACTCCTTGTGGACACGAGGGTGGGACCACCACCCCGCTGGTCATCTTCTCCTGCAAGAACCAGGATCTCGGCAACTGGGAAGCGAAAGCCTCCACTGCACGTGACGGCAGCCGCGGGCCCTCACTCATGTGTTTGCTCTCCTGGACACAGGCTCAGGTGCGTCTAGTTCCGTCAAACAAACCTAAGCTGTTTTCTGTTTTCCTGGAGCAAGCCGGAGGCCCAACAGCTCGGGGCGTTTGTGCACGTTCCCGTACCTGTGGGTCTGATGGCACTGGTCGGAGGTCACGCTGGCTTGGAAAGGTGCACTGTGGAGAGAAGGGACAGATCCGTAAATACCGACCGCTCAACACTCTGCTTTCCACTCTTGGCCTGGAAGACTCGAGCTCTAGGCCGGTTTTCCTCTAGTCTTAGAACTGGCAGGACACCCACTGCTGCCTACAGCTGCCCCGGGGCCTCCTCCCTGTTGGGTTCACTGGGCCCTGACCTTCCATTCCCAGACAGAGCACACACGGACATATGTTGTTCTTGTTAATCGGGCCTCTGCTCATGTGTTTGGCTCCTTCAACTCGATGAGGGAAGCAGAATTGACCTGTACAAGTGGCAACGTGTTGAGCCAAACTTCACCGTGCAAAGCTTCCGTGGCCCGGGAAGTAGGCTGCGGAGGCAGTGCCGCTAAGGGCAGCAGGAGCGGACTTCTGCAGTCTGCTGTGTCAGGGGCAGCAGCCCGGGGGGAAGCGAGGCACGCGGGTGGACACAGGGCATGGCTCTCCCTCGCCTCGTCCTTCTGCCTTTCTCCCCGGCTGCCCGGCTTCCGTGGAGGCCACACCAGCCTTGCTGTGTAAGCCAACCGCGCTGTTCCACTCTAGTCTGTGGAAAGTAGCTCAGTGTCCTCGTTCATTTGGACTAGGCCAAGCATCCACACACACATCCACAAGCCACCCACGGAGGACTGGCTTGTTGGGGAAAAGGAAAAACTCAATTCTGTTTTGTAATTTTTGAAAAATTTCAGTCAAGGATCAATAGATAGATACTGTTCTCGTGCTGCTTTAAAGCATCTGACTGAGCATTTTCCTCTGAAAGGGGAGTCAATTTTGTCAATTGTTTTTCCCGCAACCGAGAGAGGATCCTATGGCTTTCCCCCTTAGTCTCTTAATATGGTGATTGTACATTAATGCAGTCAACAGCTGGGTAGGTTCTCTTTTCAAAGCAAGTCTTCCTCCCGTCGAACCCTCTGATACGTCAAATTGCGAGAGTTACAACGTCACTCAAGCTTGGCTGGGGATTTCGAAGCTGGTAGGAAGGACGTAAAACCAAGGGTGGGAGGGATGGAACTTTAATTACATTGAAGAAGAACCAAGTGGCCTGATAGAGAAGGGCTCTTTTCAGGTCAGGGAAATACCACGTAAAAAGGCGGGGAAGGAAGAGCAGTCACAACCCAGTGCCCGCCACGAAGAATATTCTCTCTGACCACGATAGGATGAAAGTAGAATCAATAATAAGATGAGTAGAGCGCCCTCAAATACCCAGAAATAAAGCAAAACATACTCTTTCAGAACCAGTGAGTCAAAGGGGAATAAGAAAAAAAAGGGAAAATAAAGTAAATGATCATTAAAACGAGAAAGTAAAAATTGGTGAGATACAGCTAAGGCGAAGGGTGTCAGGAAACTTTGTAGTTTCATGTGTTTATATGAGAAAGTAAGAAAGAATGAAAACTAGTGGTTCAAGTTTCCATCCTTAGACAAGAGCCATTGGTTTAAATAAGATCCAAAATAAGGAACTGCAATCACACAGCGCTGAAAACCAAGCTGAGAGAGGAATTTTTAGAAGATTGATAGAACTCACAAACCCCTACTGCGACTGAAGGAGAAATAAAAAGAGAATTCAAATTTTATGAACATCAGAGGGCTTAGGACAACCCAACTGGAAGACAGGAAAATGGTAACAAAGGACCACAAGCCCCTTGCAAGGATGACATTTCTGCCTCCAAATGTTTTGTGTTTTTCCCTGATGAACTCTAGAAAACCTCTAATGACATTATTTAACAGTGCTACACAAATTCTTTCAGAAAATAGACAAGGAGGCAACTCTTGCTAACCCACTCTGGGAACCCAGCGTTAGTTCCCCTCAGCCCCAAACTCACCAGAAACAAAAGGACAGGAGAAGGCCTCTGATGGCCCTAGAAATCTTCGATAACCTTCTCAGAAGTCAAATCCTCCCAAATATACGAGGATGATCTAGCACGATTAAGTGGGCTTTTTCTCAAGAATGTACGGTTGGTTTGAGTGATTAATAATACATTAATGCACGATCATCATATTAAGAGACTAAGGGGGAAAGTCATAGGATCCTCTCAATGGCTGTGGGGAAAGCAATTGACAAAATTGACTCCCCTTTCAGAGGAAAAGGCTCAGCAAGGTAGGAATGGGAGAGTTTCACTTGTGTGATAAAGCCCATCTACCAAAAAACCCCAATTAACGGCCCAACGAATGTTTTTACCCTCTGATCAGAAACTGGGAAAGACGTCCTTTGTCTCCGTTTGTCTCCGCTCAGTATTTTCCTGGATCTTGGAGCTAATGTCAAAGGTAAAGGGAACTACTCAAAGACAGACTCGTTTAAAAGGAAGCAAAAGTGCCTTTCTTAAAGAGAATGTGATTGCGCTTGTAGAAAACCCAATCTACACGTTTACAAAGAAGCTCCAAGAAGGCAGCAATGAGGTGAACCAGTTTCCTGTGTCAAGGTCGATATACAAAAGGCAACTGCTTTGTCTGTGCGCCACCAAACACCAACACGTGTGTAATGCATACGTACAATGTATGTACAGATCCGTATATCCTACTTGTGCACGGGAAAAGGTCACACTGCTACGTTGTCCATTTCCGTCAGGACCCTGAACGATGGGCCGTGGAATTATTATAAGGGATGTGGGTTGCCCTTGGGTAAAGCTCTTAAGCCAGGCTAGATCCTGCACCCACCTGGTGTGTGTCTCCTGACCTTGGACCTGGGAGATCATTCACAGACAGCCGTGTAGTCCGCTGCCAAGTCTTCCCGAGACAAGAAATGCCCGACGGTGCTATGCTGACCGCTGTTACCCTCTGCAGAGGGAAAAGAATGAGAAATTCAAGGCATGGTTCTTCGCTCTCTCATCTTACAAAAACAGGCTATGGGTTGAATCTGATCCAGAGGCCTCGGTGTTGGCCGCTAGTGCAAAAAATTGCCGAGAGAAATTTAGAAAGACCTCATATATGGAGATTATACCGTGTTTGTGGCCTAGAGAAGTTGATACTGGTCAATTGTCCATTTTGACTAGGACTCTGAAACCTGATCTATGGGGTTATTCTGGGAAATGTTGGTGCCCTTGGGGCA
>JAHRIG010008821.1:623-11864 GCA_020311275.1 Eira barbara | reverse complement strand
CTAAGAACGCCCCTCAAAATCAATAAAAATAGGTCCACACCTCGTCATCTGATAGTAAAATTTACAAGTCTTAGCGACAAAGAGAAAATCCTGAAAGCAGCCCGAGAAAAGAAATCTGTAACATACAAGGGTAAAAACATTAGATTGGCAGCGGACCTATCCACAGAGACCTGGCAGGCCAGAAAGAACTGGCATGATATATTCAGAGCACTAAACGAGAAAAACATACAGCCAAGAATACTATATCCGGCTAGGCTATCATTGAAAATAGAAGGAGAGATAAAGAGCTTCCAGGACAAACACAAGCTGAAAGAATTTGCAAACACGAAACCAGCTCTACAGGAAATATTGAAAGGGGTCCTCTAAGCAAAGAGAGACCCTAAAAGAAGTAGATCAGAAACAGAAACAATGTACAGTAACAGTCACCTTACAGGCAATACAATGGCACTAAATTCATATCTCTCAATAGTTACCCTGAATGTTAATGGGCTAAATGCCCCAATCAAAAGACACAGGGTATCAGAATGGATAAAAAAACAAAACCCATCAATATGCTGCCTACAAGAAACTCACTTTAGACCGGAAGACACCTCCAGATTTAAAGTGAGGGGGTGGAAAACAATGTACCATGCTAATGGACATCAGAAGAAAGCTGGGGTGGCAATCCTTATATCAGATCAATTAGATTTTAAGCCAAAGACTATAATAAGAGATGAGGAAGGACACTATATCCTACTCAAAGGGTCTGTCCAACAAGAAGACCTAACAATCTTAAATATCTATGCCCCTAACATGGGAGCAGCCAACTATATAAACCAATTAATAACAAAATCAAAGAAATACATCGACAGTAATACAATAATAGCAGGGGACTTTAACTCTCCCCTCACTGAAATGGACAGATCATCTAAGCAAAAGATCAACAAGGAAATAAAGGCCTTAAATGACACACTGGACCAGATGGACATCACAGATCTATTCAGAACATTCCATCCCAAAGCAACAGAATATACATTCTTCTCTAGTGCACATGGAACATTCTCCAGAATAGACCATATCCTGGGTCATAAGTCAGGTCTCAATCGGTACCAAAAGATTGAGATCATTCCCTGCATATTTTCAGACCACAATGCTCTGAAGCTAGAACTCAATCACAAGAGGAAATTTGGAAAGAACACAAATACATGGAGACTAAACAGCATCCTTCTAAAAAATGAATGGGTCAACCAGGAAATTAAAGAAGAATTGTAAAAATCATGGAAACAAATGATAATGAAAACACAACGGTTCAAAATCTGTGGGACACAACAAAGGCAGTCCTGAGAGGAAAATACATAGCGGTGCAAGCCTTTCTCAAGAAACAAGAAAGGTCTCAAATACACAACCTAACCCTACACCTAAAGGAGCTGGAGAGAGAACAACAAAGAAAGCCTAAACCCAGCAGGAGAAGAGAAATCATAAAGATCAGAGCAGAAATCAATGAAATAGAAACTAAAAAAACAATAGAACAAATCAACAAAACTAGGAGCTGGTTCTTTGAAAGAATTAATAAGATTGACAAACCCCTGGCCAGACTGATCAAAAAGAAAAGAGAAAGGACGCAAATAAATAAAATCATGAATGAAAGAGGAGAGATCACAACCAACACCCAAGAAATACAAACAATTATAAGAACATACTATGAGCAACTCTACGCCAACAAATTTGACAATCTGGAAGAAATGGATACATTTCTAGAGACATATAAACTACCACAACTGAACCAGGAAGAAATAGATAACCTGAACAGACCCATAACCAGTAAGGAGATTGAAACAGTCATCAAAAATCTCCAAACAAACAAAAGTCCAGGACCAGACGGCTTCCCAGGGGAATTCTACCAAACATTTAAAGAAGAATTAATTCCTATTCTCCTGAAACTGTTCCAAAAAATAGAAATGGAAGGAAAACTTCCAAACTCATTCTATGAGGCCAGCATCACCTTGATCCCAAAACCAGACAAGGATCCCACCAAAAAAGAGAATTACAGACCAATATCCTTGATGAACACAGATGCAAAAATTCTCACCAAAATACTGGCCAATAGGATCCAACAGTGCATTAAAAGGATTATTCACCACGACCAAGTGGGATTTATCCCAGGGCTGCAAGGTTGGTTCAACATCCGCAAATCCATCAACGTGATACAATACATTAATAAAAGAAAGAATAAGAACCATATGATACTCTCAATAGATGCTGAAAAAGCATTTGACAAAGTGCAGCATCCCTTCCTGATTAAAACTCTTCAAAGTGTAGGGATAGAAGGCACATACCTCAATATTATCAAAGCCATCTATGAAAAACCCACCGCAAATATCATTCTCAATGGAGAAAAACTGAAAGCTTTTCCGCTAAGGTCAGGAACACGGCAGGGATGTCCGTTATCGCCACTGCTGTTCAACATAGTACTAGAAGTCCTAGCCTCAGCGATCAGACAACAAAAAGAAATTAAAGGCATCCTAATTGGGAAAGAAGAAGTCAAACTATCACTCTTTGCAGATGATATGATACTATATGTGGAAAACCCAAAAGGCTCCACCCCTAAATTGCTAGAACTTATACAGGAATTCAGTAAAGTGTCAGGATATAAAGTCAATGCACAGAAATCAGTCGCATTTCTTTACACTAACAACAAGACAGAAGAAAGAGAAATTGAGGAGTCAGTCCCATTTACAATCGCACCCAAAACCATAAGATACCTAGGAATAAATCTAACCAAAGAGGCAAAGAATCTATACTCAGAAAACTATAAAGTACTCATGAAAGAAATTGAGGAAGACACAAAGAAATGGAAAAATATTCCATGCTCATGGATTGGAAGAACAAATATTGTGAAAATGTCTATTCTACCTAAAGCAATCTACACATTTAATGCAATCCCTATCAAAATCCCATCCATTTTTTTTAAAGAAATAGAACAAATAATCCTAAAATTTATATGGAACGAGAAAAGACCTCGAATAGCCAAAGGAATATTGAAAAAGAAAGCCAAAGTCGGTGGCATCACAATTCCAGACTTCAAGCTCTATTACAAAGCTGTCATCATCAAGACAGTATGGTACTGGCATAAAAACAGACATATAGATCAATGGAACAGAATAGAGAGCCCAGAAATAGACCCACAACTCTATGGTCAACTAATCTTCGACAAAGCAGGAAAGAATATCCAATGGAAAAAAGACAGCCTCTTCAACAAATGGTGCTGGGAAAATTGGACAGCCACATGCAGAAAAATGAAATTGGACTATTTCCTTACACCACACACGAAAATAGATTCAAAATGGATGAAGGACCTCAATGTGAGAAAGGAATCCCTCAAAATCCTTGAGGAGAATGCAGGCAGCAACCTGTTTGACCTCAACCGCAGCAACTTCTTCCTAGGAACATCGCCAAAGGCAACAGAAGCAAGGGCAAAAATGAACTATTGGGATTTCATCAAGATCAAAAGCTTTTGCACAGCAAAGGAAACAGTTAACAAAACCAAAAGACAACTGACAGAATGGGAGAAGATATTTGCAAACGACATATCAGATAAAGGGCTAGTATCCAAAATCTATAAAGAGCTTATCAAACTCAATACCCAAAGAACAAATAATCCAGTCAAGAAATGGGCAGAGGACATGAACAGACATTTCTGCAAAGAAGACATCCAGATGGCCAACAGACACATGAAAAAGTGCTCCACATCACTCGGCATCAGGGAAATACAAATCAAAACCACAATGAGATACCACCTCACACCAGTCAGAATGGCTAAAATTAACAAGTCAAGAAATGACAGATGCTGGCGAGGATGCGGAGAGAGGGGAACCCTCCTACACTGCTGGTGGGAATGCAAGCTGGTGCAACCACTCTGGAAAACAGTGTGGAGGTTCCTCAAAAAACTGAAAATAGAGCTACCCTATGACCCAGCAATTGCACTACTGGGTATATATCCTAAAGATACAAACGTGGTGCTCCGAAGGGGCACGTGCACCCGAATGTTTATAGCAGCAATGTCCACAATAGCCAAACTGTGGAAAGAACCTAGATGTCCATCAACAGATGAATGGATAAAGAAGATGTGGTATATATACACAATGGAATACTATGCAGCCATCAAAAGACATGAAATCTTGCCATTTGCGACGACGTGGATGGAACTAGAGGGTATCATGCTTAGTGAAATAAGTCAATCGGAGAAAGACAACTATCATATGATCTCTTTGATATGAGGGAGTGGAGATGCAATGCGGGGGGTTTGGGGGGAGGTAGGAAAAGAAAAAATGAAAAGATGGAATTGGGAGGGAGACAAACCATAAAAGACTCAATCTCAAAAAACAGACTAAGGGTTGCTGGGGGGAGGGGGAACGGGAGAGAGTGGTGGGGAAATGGACATTGGGGAGGGTATGTGCTATGATGATTGCTGTGAAATGTGTAAACCTGGAGATTCACATACCTGTACCCCTGGGGATAAAAATACATTATATGTTTATTAAAATGGGGAAAAAAAAAATACTAATCCTAGAATCAACACTGCAATACAAATGAGATCTCCATTTAAAAATAAGGGATGGAGAGGAGAAGGGAGTTGAGGGAAATTGGAAGGGGAGGAGAACCATGAGAGACTATGGACACTGAAAAACAATCTGAGGGTTTTAAAGAGGCGGGGGGTGGGAGCTTGGGGGAGCCAGGTGGTGGGTATTGGGGAGGGCACGTATTGCATGGAGCACTGGGTGTGGGGGAAAAAAAAAATGAATACTGTTACACTGAAAAGAAATTAAAAAATAAAATTAAAAAAAAAAAATAAAAAAAATAAAAAATAAATAAATAAATAAATAAATATAAGAGCAGTCAAAAAAAAAAATAAATAAATAAATAAATAAAATATCTTTAAAAAAAAAAAAAGATGCCTGTATGTTAGTTTGTTTACCATCTGTATTAGGCTTAGGTCATCATCATGTAGCTCTGTGATCAAACTCAGCATCAGGCTTTCTGCTCAGGGGGTGTCTACTTCTCCCTCTCCTTCACCCCCCATAATGTTCTCTCTCTCTCTCTCTCTCAAATAAATAAAATCTTAAAAAAAAAAAAAGAAAATAACTGACTTCTTACTGTGTCCCAGTCTAAACAAACTCACTTTGTCTCAGTAACCAAAAGTATCCCCCACACCTGTCCCCCATCTGTCCATGGGTGGGAATGGTTAGGAAAACAATAATATGAGACTGGGATCTGAGCGATCCAAGTACCCTCTGCCACGCTCCCTATATGTCGCCTAGTCCTTTTCCAGGATTGGATGATCATTTCCTGACTCTGAAACTAGCCAGACTGTGTTTCTCTGTCTCTTTCAATGATACCCTGGGGATCATAGGAATACTCTGGGGCAGGAGATGATCCTTCCCCTTTTAAGGACAGGGCCCTCAGGCATGCTCATCCCATCTCTCTGTTTAATTCCAAAGTTCACATACACTTCTATCTCAGGTTCTTTCATTGGACAGATGTAAATTAAATGTATTATTCGAGGTCTAGATTCAGTAAACTCAAATCCCATTATCAGATAAACCTTTATTATAGGAAAAGTTCTTGATAGTCCCGTTTTCTGAGTGATGATCCATGGAGCTCTCAACAAACTTGATCAGAGTCTGTGCTTTTGGGTAACAGGTCATGAGGTTCCTGCAGTACGGAAGTAGAAGGAGGACCTCTAATTCAGAGGAAGTTCTACTATAAAAATGATATTTTTATACCAATTGTTTCTATAAGAACAATTATAAAACTCCACAATATATGTTAAATGTAGCAGGGAAGCAAAAGAAAATAAGGAATTCCCAGGTTTAAAGGGCAAATGGAAACCAAGAGAAGTACGAATGATAAGAAGACACTTTTCCCAACAATGTTATAGTATCATGACCAATACAAACATCAAATATCAAGTACTGTAGAATGTGGCCTCAGGTAATCTAACCACGAACCCTTACACCAACAAGAGCAACAACACAATGAGACACCATATAACAGGAATCCATGTACATTCAGTTCCAGTTATGAATATGGGGGAACTATGGGAAAAGATAAAACCTTAATGTTAAGGACCAGTTCAAGTTGGTCATGGATTGGTAATGGCCCCGGGTACAGGGCTGAATAAATACAAAGGCCAGGTAATTCTGAATATCTGGTAATATAATCACTGTACAGTTTAGCTTTCAGGAGTTCATTAGTGAATGGAAAAAAAACTTTGAGGTCATGAATATGCAGGGACAGCAGATGTGAGTTAAGTAGTCAGCATAGTAAGTCAGCTGCCCCAATGAGCGAGGGAGCCCCTGAGCTCTCAGCTCTCATTCTCCGAAAAAGTGGGGGGGTGCATTCATTACACACATTGCCTTGGGAGTCCCTGCTATCTAAACCCAGGGTAGGAGTGCGTGGGCATGTCCTTCAGAGATTGAAAGCCCAGCACAAGGAAAGCTCTTGGCTGCATCAAGCAGCAACAGCATGGAACAGCTGGGCAGCTGCTGCCTGTGCTTCTTATTGTGAGGGGCTCCTGGTTCTCCCTCATCCAGCTTCCCACTTTCCCCATTCAGCCCTGGTTCCTGCTTACTCCCTAGACAATCTTCAGGGACAGTAATTCAGTAATGCAGACCCAACCACGAGAATGACTGGTATAATCTGCAGTGTTGTCTCAGGGCTCCCTCTAGTGGTCCGGGATCCTTCTGGAAATTATGGCATCTGCTTTTCCCTGATGAAAGGCACAATACATGCAGCTTCCTTAGGTGCAATATCCATAGATGGTATTTATCACTATTCTGTTACTTATCATTTGCTTAATTCTTAGTGATGGATGGGAACAAATATATACGTCTTCAGATGTGTCAATTATCCTCTCTAATTCTTCCTTTTCCCCTTAAGTGTTAGGTCCTCTCCATCTCAAAATTTCATACATATAATTACACATGAACTACTTTTCAAGAATAACGCTTGTTAACAGATATCATTGAATTTAATATGAATATTTATGTCTGATGTCATTTAAGTCCTGTACACAGATGATAATAAAGGGTAAAATGACCACAAAAACTTCATTAAACCATTTACTTGGAATTCAGAAATAAACATTCAATCACCTTTCTATTGAATAATGGGATGAACTCCAAATTTGTAGCTTCTCTTTCATCTATTACTCTAGAAATTGTATGTTGCTCCCAAATCCACTGTCACGTCCACAACCACTTTTCTAGTTCTCTCTGCTCCATGTGACTGCACAAGGAAAGGGAATTTTATAGTATTCACACAAATGTTTTCAGATACTGTCATTCTTTCTTCAGATTATGAAGCACATTCTCTCTTTTCTTTATTTTTAATGTGTGAGAGTTATTTGAATAAATCTCACATTTAATATTAGAATGATTGCTATTCCCCTGAAAATATTCACTTATAGAAGGGAGGGGTTGGGAGGATGGGGTGATTGATAGAGGGATGTTAGTGAGGGTCCATAGTGGTATGAGTACAGGGTGTTAAATGCAACTAATGAATTCTTAACACTACAACAAAACTTATGATGCACCATATGATGGCTAACTTAACATCATGAAAAATGGAAAAAAAAAAATAAAAGAACTTCACGCACCACTGAACATCAACAGCCAGATGTTGGAACTCTCTGTGATTATCTGTGCTTTATCTCCATTTACTTTCTGCACCTAGAAATATTTCCCAACATATCAGAAAACCAACAAGAGGTTTTTCTTTAGGTCTTGGAACATTTTAAAAAATCAAATAAATTGGTTGCAAATACTTCCTCACATGAAGCCATATAAAAACAAGACAGGATTCATGGAGATGTTCACGTGTCAGGTTGCAGAAGAAACTTGTACTTGAAATCAGACTATGGGTGCGTATGTATAGATAGGGACCTGGTGAGCTGCAGAAACCAGCTGGGCTCTCAGCATTTTGGGCCTTGTGATATGTGTGCCCTGTGACTAGAAGGGGGTGCTGTGAAACTGGGCAGTGTTCCCTCCTCAGAGACTCAAGGAGGAGCTTTCACTCAAAGAAGACTGGGACTGGAGACATGGTCTTGTTTTTCCTAAAAGAGATGCAGCATCTGCGTCCTCTCAGTCCCGGTAGAGCCCCCAGAGCAGGGACCTATGGGTCTATCAGCAGATACCTATGTGCTCCTAGACCTATGTGCTTCGTCCCAGGGCTCTACCCAGGGAGAAGGCCAATGCCCATCCTCCTCTGTGTGTGATGAGAGATGAGCTTCAGCACCAGCGTTCAGGGAGAGGCAGAGTAGCCACTTGATGGACCTATTTAAATGGACAGTCCCTCCTTTGACAGAAGGTGGTGGGAAAAGAAGACCTCAGACAGCCCAGAACACTGTGGGAACTACACCCTGTGTCACCATGGCCTGGGAAGCAGTCCTTCTTGTTTTTCTTTTCCATGGCACAAGTAGGCACAAGCTTCAGGGACACAAGACTGCCCTACAGCTGGTGTCCACTCCTCTGTCATGGAGTCTGAGAAACTTTACACTTGTCTCTGGCCCATCACCTCTGAGTGTCTGTGTTTGCAGGTCACCTCTCTCAGCCTGTGCTGACCCAGGTGCACTCCCTCTCTGCATTTCTGAAAAAAACAGATAGACTCACCTACACCCAGAGTGGTGGCTTCAATGTTGGGGGATTCTATATCATCTGATATGAGCAGAAGCTAGGGAGCTCTTCATGGAGTTTCCTATACAATTAATCAGACTCGGATTAGCTCCAGGGCTCTGGGGTCCCCAGTCACATCTCTGGCTATAAAGAGGTCTTGGCTCATGTATGGTTTCTGCTCATCTCTGGGCTGCAGCCTGTGGACAAGGCTGACTCTTTTCGTGATATTTTCCAAGGCAGCTGTTATATGGACAGCGTACTCCCTAATCTTGAGGAATTGAGTTTAACACCTCCCCAGTGCTGCCTCTGCATGCTGCAGTCACCCCTGCCCAGGTGACATCTGTTGTCAGGTCTTCAGTCAACTTCCCTTGCTAGGAACATTGTATGTGCAAATGCCCTCTCATTTACTGTACAGGGTTCATTTGATCCATGGCTAATATCTTCTTACACAGATCTCACTGTCTCCATAGGAATAAATCAAGTCTTAGGGCAAGGTACGACTTCATGGAGACCGTGGACAGGATGGAGTTACCCCACCTATGTCAGCCCAGGGTCTAAGTCTGACTCAGAGACCTGGGTGGTCTGAGTTCCTATGGTGGGTCACTGGGTCCAACATGACCCATGCCCATGTCTCAGGACCCAGTATTAAGAACCAGACACCTCCTTTCTGCATCTGCTGATTCCAATCTTTCTCTAGGAACTGCTTTTTTTTTTTTTTTCCTCTTTTCCGTAGCTCCAAGGGGATTAACAACAAATCCCTCTCTAAAGTAAGATGTGACTATGTGTGATCCTTCACTGTCTGCACTGGACCCAGCATCAGGCTCCCTCATCACTGAAGTGGTTGTAGAGCCATGTTTCTTCTTCATCTCAAGGTGATCTGAGGCTCATGCCACAATGCTGGTGAAGCTGAGAGTACTCAGGATCTAGGGACATACACAGAAAAAGAGAAGAAGTTGCAATTGGACAAGTTATGGAGACAGGATCACGGACATACAGGGGAGCTTCATCACCATCCATTGTTGCAGGAAGCTGACTCAGGGGACAGGTCGCCAAGCCTGAGCCTTTCCTTTTTCCACTTCCCTATGCACAGGTAAATGGCTGAAGTGGTGTCTGGAAGTTGTCCCTAGGAGCACCTTGGCTGTTTGTCTTTTCCATATCCTAGCAACACCATGTGACCCTTGGTTCACCTAATCAACAGTGCAGGACACTGAATCCATAAATCCAAATCACTTTATGTTCTGCAGAGATATATGTCTTGGGTACTCTCTAAGGCTGGGATTTCTTTACCTTCTTGTAACAATGAGAGTTAACAAAGGTAGTCTCTTGGTGACTCCAAAGTCTCTCTTAGGGGGCCTGACCTGGGCTAGCCAAAACTGTCTTCCGTCCATCCCCACAATGACCTCACTCCCTGGATGGATGGACGGATACACACACACACACACACACACACACACATATATATATATATATATATATATATATATAGAGAGAGAGAGAGAGAGAGAGATAGATACACACATACACACACATACATATATACATATATATGTATCTATGTATTTGTATTTGTATTTATATATTTCATTAACACCGACTACAGTCTTGGATGTACACCTCCCATAAGCACTCAAGGCTCTTCCTGATGTTCCATCCCTGCCAATCCTGTAACCCAACAGGTATTTAAAATTGAAGCATCTCTGGGGATATTACTTCTGCAGCACAGCTCCATATCCAACCCACTGGCCCTGCCTCTTCTCCTCTGCTTCCCCTCAGGCTCATGACAGGGAGAGAGAATTGAGTACCTTGCCATGTTCAACCATAGAATCTCCCCCAGTAAATGTCAATTGGTGGGGATATCACAGAACCTCGTGAGGTTTGCATTTTCTGCAACTGTGCAGTGAATAAAAAAATGTTCCTCCTGAATATGAATATTTAATAACTGTGGAATGTTGACCCTTCCAGTGTGGGGAACCACTCTCCTACACTGTGGACAACTTGTGTGGTTGGAAGTGCCCCAGAGTGTGTGTTTGATGGGATCATATCACATATCACAGAAGCTCTGCAAACTCAGGAAGGTTCCAGGACTTGGATGAAAGCTCTCTTTGATTGTTCTCATGACTGTGGACATCCCATGAGTCTTGCAGGACAAGATATTCATGGGTGGAGCTACTTGTTATCACACAGTATGCATTTCAGGGAATACTTGTGGTAGAGGAGGACTCATACATCCTCACTGAGGGGTTTCTTTGGGGACTAAATGTGAGCTCTAGCTCTCCTTTGTCTCAGATCTTTCCACAGATCTTATGCAGACTGCTACCATGTGGTGACCCTGTCTGTGCAGTCTGGCAGGGACAGCTTCTTCATCTAAAGGAGCCTTCCCTCCTCCCCAATCATTGCCCCTGGACAGGAAAACATAGGTGGGAATGAAACGGGGGTAGCATCTCGTGAAGATAACCCTGAACTTGTTCCTCAGTTGCAAGGATCAGGAGTAATGGAACATTTAAGTTTGGTCTTTAGAGTGGGGAGTATTGGGTTCTTGTGGTACGTCCTGTAGGTGCATATATATATATATATATATATATATATATAT
>JAHRIG010008814.1:0-16077 GCA_020311275.1 Eira barbara | reverse complement strand
CATCTCTGCACACAGTGCCTTCAGGAGTCGTGAGAGTGGCCGGAGGCCACTGGGCAGCCTGATGCCCACAGGTGGCCTTTGGGTGGGGCGCAGGCTCCCTGAGGGGCATGGAGAAGGGATACTTCTGATGCGGTATCTGGTCCTTAAATGCCATAACTTTCTGGGGCTGTCTGTCCTTGTTTCTGAGCTGTCTGTCCCTTCCAGGAAGGCCTTGGCCAGCAAAGACAGCTTCTTGCTGGCAGGACCTGGTATTTGTCTCCTTACAGGCAGGAACCCTGTAGTTGAAAGGATACCCTGGGACAGGCTGTGCCTGGGCCTGCACTTGTGCTTTCTGCTGAGTTTTCCCAAACTTGGTAGGGCAGGGAATGGGCTGCTGAGGGCAGGTGTTGTCTATTGCATGCCGATGCCCCATTCTCTCCTCTTGGACCTTCCCAATAGCTGTCATGATTTTCTGAGCTTCGGGTGTGCCAGTAAAGGCAGCTCTACCGTTAAGTAGGCCTCTGCTTTCCACAGATGATAGGGGACTGGTCTTCTCCTGGGAGTTTTCTTGCCTTTTGCATTTTATCCCAGGAGTAAGCCATTGCTAAAAATCCTTCATTATTTTTTTTTTTCCTGAAAAAGGCTTTAAGGAGGAGGCTGACCCTTTTGTGAAGGCTTTCAGGGGGCAGCTGACCCTTCTGTGATAGGGTCTGGGAAGGCTGGCTTCCCAGCTTTACCTTCAATACCACGTCCTGAGTAGGGAACCTCTTCCTCAATGCCACATCTTTAGTAGGAAACCTGTCTGTTCTCGGTTGGGTTGTTCCCAGGCCTGCATCCCCTCCACCACGCTCTTGTGCCTTGGAGCCCGGAGGCCTCATGGTCTCTGCAGCAGGTGGGGGATTCGTATTCTGGCGCTTCCTTATGACATGCTTAGGGACCCAGGGCTCCTGCTGTTTGTGGTTCCATAGTAATTGCTGTGTCCTCTGGATGGACACACAGCACTTGGGAAGCTCTTGTGACCCCGCAGGACACACCCTGGGCATGAGGTCAGTGAGGCCTTATAAGTCAAATGATCTGAGGCAGGGAGCAGGCCAGTGTATTGGACTTGGGCCTGGCTAAGCTCCCTGTCCTCCAGCGTAAGATTTAACTCATGGAAGAGTTGTTCTTTGAGATTCAATGATTTAGGATCTTGCGGAACTGGTATGTTTGGTGGGATGGTGGTTTTGACTTGATGCTCATTCCCCTTTATAATTTGGGAGCTAACTGGCTTGTTGGTTGTCAAGATGCTAGGTTGTGATTGATGTGTATGAAATTCCTTGGTCCTGAATCTCTCCCTGGACTACGTGGGCACAACAGGTTCTGGATTCTTCATCGTGATGCCTTGTTGCCCTCCTCTGCTATCGTTGGAATTTGTGCTCTTATCCTTTGGCTCATTGCCTTGCTGGCGGCTTTGGGGGCCATCTGTTGGCTATAGTGACATGTTTGACAGCTTTAAGAGTCTGTCTGCCATGCTTAGTTTCTGGAACATCCTCGACAAGCCGATGGTTGATATTAGAGGATGATTGCCTCTGAATTCTCTGCTCTTCCTTGCCCACAATTGAGGTGGCAGGGCGAGGATGGTCCAGAATGGGGGCTGAGTTTGCCATTCCTGCTTTGTCTCCGTGGAGAGATTTCAAGCTTCCTCTAAGGGAGTTGAAGCCCCCAGGTTTCGAAATAGCCGCAGGAATCCGTTTGGTTGAGCAGGAAGGGCTGCAAGGGGATGTGGCCTTTCTTGATTTAAAGATCTCTATGGATTCAAGGACCCTGGAGGGAAGGCCCCATAGCATCCTCCAACGAAACCTTTTAATATGGGCTTCCAGCATCTGTTGTACACGAGGTTCAACAAAGGGAAGCTCCTGGCAGGTATTCAGGGAGTAGTCCTCAACCTCTGATGGTGGCAAACGTCTTTGTTTTATTTCGGCCTGGGATTTCTCAGAAGGAAGTGATGTCTGCTTCGTTGTATGCCATGAACTATGCACAGTCCCAGGGAGCTGACCCTCACTGATTTCCTCAGACTTTTTGTGCAAATGTATCTTCAGGACATTTTCCAGTGGTCTCTGACCTGTAGTCTCCACAGACACCGTGGAGTTGTTCTCTGATGGGCTCCTAAGTTCTTTCTCCGAATCATGCCCCATATCGTTATCTGAAGAGCTCTCTAGGTGACTCAACAGATCATCTTTTGGGCCATTCTCTGGGCTGTGTCCCTGACCCTTGTTCAGGTTGTCATTGTCCTTCTCCAGCTCACGGTCCTCTAGCTGAAGCATTTCTGAGTCGTCGTCACTGACGCTTTCAGTGTCATTCAATTTGCTCAGACTCTTAGGGATCCATGAGTGTCCACGAAAGCGCTGCGACTCAGGTAGCTGTGGAAGAGTACTCGGACGGTTCATCAGTGCGAGAGACTCATAGATCCTGCGGGGAATGCCCCACCGGTGCTGGATGAGCCTCTTTCGAAGGTGACTCTCTAGTTTTCTCCGAAGCTCTTCATTCAGAGGAAACTGTCCAGCGGGCACAGAGATTACAACTTGGGCCTTAGGGGCCTTGTGGCTGAGAGAAGGCTTAGGAGCTGAAGGACAGTAGTCCTCCTGGGATCTTTGGACTACAGTGGGTAAACCCCACACACGTTTCTGTACCTTCTGCAACACATTCCATTCCAGGTGTTGAATTTCTGTTGGCGTGAGATTCTCCGATTCATTCCGAGGTCTGTGAAAACACACTCCACAGGTCTTGATGTCGGGTAGAGGACCAGATGGCAGGATTGGGAGTGGGGATTGAAGGTGGGCCTGGGGCTGGACACGAGGGCTAGGGAGGGGCTGGGTTTGAGGCAGGAGTTGAGGCGGGTTCTCAGGCAAGGAGGGAGGAAGTGGATGGGGAACTACTGGGGATTCCTGCTCTGGGGAGGCATTCGAGATGTGATCTGAGGCCTCAGCAGCAGGGAAGAAGGACTCACTATGTGGAGTTTGGAGACTCCAGAAGAGCTGGATGGGGGTTTGCTGTAAGTGGCCCTCCTCCAAGGTTGTAGGATATGGGCGCTGCTGATGCATATGCAGCTCCTTTGATTGGTCTTTGCTGCTCCAGAAAGGGAGGGAGGAGGCCAAACCATGCCTATCAACAATTGCCTGTTTGGCAAAAGAATATTTTGTTTCCTTCCACAGGAGGAAGTCACTCCTCTTTTGTGTTTGTTTCTCTAGAAGTGCCAGGACATCAGGGCTGAGAAGTGAGAGGTTACCAGGCTCTACAAGGATGGCTGCAGGGTCTCCCCTGGAAGAAGCCTCTGAAGAATGGAGGGCCAGAACCTCTTGAAGGAAATCACGTGGAGCCAGGGTTGAAGGGAAGAAGTCTTTGGCATGAGTTTGCCACCAAGGGAGGTCTAAAATTGACAAGCTGGAGGGGTCAATGCCTATGATTGTTGGGACATAAGTAGACAACCCACCAGACCTATCTGGGGGCGAGCCCTGTGGAACAGGCTTCCTTGAGATGGAGATCGGTTTAGATGGAGGCACAGTTAAATTGCAGTCTGGCGGTGGTGAAGCAGTCCGGGTTGGTGGTGCGTGATGACAAGCAAAGGTCTCAGTGGGATTCACCCTCTGAGACCACTCCGGGAAGGGGCTGACATCTTGGGAAAGGGGAGGGTCCAGAGAGAACGTGGTCCTTAGAGGCACTGTCTCTGTCTGGACACTACGGCCCGCTGTGTGGGCATGATGTGGTTGGACGGGAGGAAAGGCAAGGGGCTGGGGTGGGAAACGGTCCCTTGGGAATTTGGAATCCAAGGGAGTCAAAGGCTTTGGTGGCAAAGAATCACCCGGTGGCGAGGGTGGAAAAAAGTCTGCCACAGGAATCACTGGGTTAGGTGAGAAGATGGAGGCAGGTGGTGGGGATGGCTTAGGCAGAGGAGCTGGTATTAGGTCTCCTGGAGGGACTGCCGAGAAGTCAGGGGAGAGAGTGAACGATGAAGTAGTCACAGGAGCTGTGGAAGCCAAGGGAGTCGAATCTTCCAGGGCCTGCAGGAACAGCAGCTGATTGATGTCAGCAGTTGTGCTATTACACACCTCACAGGAGGGGTCTGGACATAACAGTTGACGAAAGCGGGTGGTATCATGATGCCGGCCGAGGGGGCTGCAGGAGACAGGAGGTACAAAGCTGCAGCCAGGACCAGAACAAGGGGAGGAGGACAGGCAGGCCTGACAAGGGAGGGGCCACCCGAAGCCTGCTGTCCCTTCACGGTGCCCCACCTTTATGACTTCACAGAGTACTCAGTAGCCTTCACCCCACTCTCTGTTCCTATGGCAACCCCCTCCCATGGCTATGACAGACTGCAGTGAATCCTGCAATTGCATAAAAGGTGCTCCAAGAGGCATCGGGTTAGAAGGGGAGAGACTGGTCACCTTCTTAAAACAGAGATCAGCTTCCGGGTCTCCTCCACTTCTCTTCGGTGCCATCTGTCATCTGGGAAACCAGGAGAATGGGTTATGTAGTGAAAGTACAAACATAGGCAATAATACAGGAGTCCTCTTATGGGACAGCCTTGGGCTGTGGGACCCTGAAAGCCCTGAAAATCAATAGGCGAGGGCAAATGGCCAATGATGTGAAGCTGGTTAGTAATCTTGCTTCATGTATAAAGTATTTTCATGTAAATTATCCCATGTGATGATCAGACCACCTCTGTGAAGCAGAGAGGTCAGTGGTTACCTCAGGGAAGACTCCTGAGTATCCGTGATGTCACAGAACTTTCACAAAGTCAGGAGACAGAAGTTCTGACTCTTGACATCTCACATGGCCACCTATGGGGCAGCACTCATGGTCCAGATCCATCACTGCTTCATGCTCAATAGCGGTCAGAGCAGGGCATCTGAGAAGGGTTTTGCACTCTGGCTGCATTTCCATGAGCCTCTCCTCTGAGGCCTCTGTTTTCTGAGAGGGACTGTACCTAGTGGCTCGCATCCTCAGAGATCCTGGACTGGGCCCTCATGGAGAGGACAGCAAGGATCAGCCTTGGAGAGCTCAGCTGGAATAGGCAGAACCTTACCTTCCAGAGTCCCACCTCTCCTCCTCCTCTTGGTTCTGCCCTGACGCTAGAACAAAAATAAAAAGAATGAGGGAGGCTGGAACCTATGTCTTACTCCTCTCTCAGAAATGGAGACATTCTTTATCCGAGAAGACTAGGGCTTTAATTAACAGAACTTTGTGTTCCTTGCTTTTTTCAGTTTTTAAGGTGATAAATTATTTTCAATATTTACTACTTTGTCTGGGAGGTCCACACTTGGTATTCTCAGTCAGAAGTCCTTTGTTCAATGAGGACATAGAAAATGAAGCCTGACAGTCACGTCTGTGCTCCCTTAGGCGGGACCCTGTATCCTAGGTCATAGCTCAGGCCCCACGCACTTCTCAGAGGCTCAGCACTATTCTCCTTATAGCCCAGCATGAAGGAAGGCTTGATCGAGTGATGCTCGACCTGGGAAAGGAACTCATGATCAAGTGCTGGGAAACTTGGGTCTTTTACACAGACCCCATACTCTCAAAATAACCCAATCCATGACTATAGATTCCCTGTGTTTGGGATTTTACCCAAGACCCGCCACCAAACCCAGACAGATTTGTGAGTTTCGAGTAGAAACCTTAGTCCTTCCTTAACCCTTCCCCGGCCAGGCCTCTTTTCCTAGACGAATGAATGTCTGTTCTCTTAAAACTTCCCGTTTTAGGTGTTTCTCTGACTCTACCAAACTCATTTTAAAACTTGGGATTGGGGGCACCCAATAGCTCAGTTGGTTAAGTGTCTGCCTTGGGCCCAGTTCAGGATTCCAGGGTCTTGGAATCTAGCCCCACATTGCATTCCCTGCTTAGCTCTCTCTGTGCCCCCCCACCTCTGCTCACTTGCTTTCTCTTCAGTAAAATCTTAAAAATAGATTAATTTGGGATTAGAAATGGAAACCGTAATAATCTATGTTGGGCCACCCCACCCCCAAGGATTTCTTACCTTTTGGGTGGTTTTGGTTTTCCAAGTTGGAAATGGAATCCCCACCAGGTAGCGCAGGAACAGAAGGAGCAATCCCAACCCACACAGGATGGCGAAGTTGGGATCAGTCTCCATGCATGTTGAGCCAAAGCTCAGACACGGTTTAGTATCGCTATTCAGAAATGAGAGAACACTCCAGTGTTTGAACTCCATTGTCTGAATCGCAAGACAGCCGATACTGTGCACGCGCTGAATATATATCCTCCGCAGGCTTACATCACAGAGCACTGTCACAAAGAGTTTCTGAGGGTGGGGGAGGTGACAATTGAACAAGGTGTGTCCACAGCCCCTCCCCCACTCACTAGCTCAGAAGACCCCTCCAACCCCTCGTAGGTCCTTCAGGTTTGCCATCCTATTTTCCCACTCCTTTACATCGCTTATGGAATTTATGAAATTTTCTGTTTGTTCCATGTATAATGCATATATTACCTGGTCCCCCCTTTAATGTTTGAGACCTTGGCTTGGGTCTTACGAGGTCCATGCCTCGAATGTCTGCAAGACTACCTGGAATTTTTGCTTGTACCCTGATCTTTACACTCAGGATCACATAGGTCCTCAGATACGTCTTTCATATACAATGTGTTTGCCTGGGACACCTAGATGGCTCAGTCAGTTAAGTAACTGCCCTCAGCTCAGGTCAGGATCTCAGGGTCCTGGGATCAAGCTCCACACCTGGCTTCTTGCTTCACGGGGAGCCTGCTTCCCCCACTCCGTCTGCCCGCAGCTCCCCTGCTTGTGTGCTCCCTGTCAAATAAATAAAACCTTTAAAAGGAAATGTTTGCCTTATATGAACCCAGATAGAGACCGTAAAGTTCTTTCACACTTAGTTTTTCACATGTTGCCCAGCACATTTCAGTTTTTGTTTTATTCAGCCTTTAGTATCTTTAGTCAGAGAGGCTGACTCAATTAAAATCAATAATGCGTTTCTCAATAATCTCAAAACAAAAATCAATAGAAAACAAATGCAAGTAATTAAACCTTCAAATGGTCTTGGGGGTAACTCTATAGCACTCGTATTCCTCAAGTTTGTGAAGGTAAACTGTATAAAAGTTTTGGGGACAAGCAAACACACACACACACACACACACACACACACACAGACACACAGACACACACACCCCGTTTGACAAAACAGTCCAGTATATTTCATATTGAAGAATAAAGTGTTTTCTCCTTCTATTTCATTCTTTCAGAAAATATTGACCCCAGTTCTTTTTACTCTACCTGAAATACTGTGTTCGGCACCTCAATACCCTAATAGGTGTACAAATCCCTTCTCAGTGAGTTGAAGCCCTGTAAGAAATGCCATAGACCGGGTGGTTTAAATGACACGCATGTATTTTTCATAGTTCTGGAGGATGGGAATTCCAAGATCAAGGCACAGCAGATTCAGCGTCTGTTGAGACCTTCTTCCTGGTTCACAGGCAGGTGCCTCTTCTCCCTACAACCTGATGTGGCAGAAAAAGTGGGCGAGAGGTCTCTGGGGTCTCTTTTCGAAGGATACTAAACTCATTCATGAGGGCCCCACCCTCACGACCTAATCACCTCCCAAAGTCCCCATCTCCTAATACCATCACATTAGGATTAGGGCTTCAAAACATGAATTAGGGGAGGAGCACAAACATACAGCTCATAAACTCCCCAAAGGCCAGGATAGTATACCGGGTGCTAAGTAAGCTACTGATCCCCTCTGGTGGCAGGGTGGGACCCAGGAGTGTCACAGCCTTACTGCAGAATGTAGCTCGAAGAGCCTTACCTGATTGCCCTTGCGGGCCGTGTATGTCCTTTCCTAGGAGTGCCTTGCCATGAAAAGGGGTTGAGAAGCTCCACCCTATATTAGCATCCCCACGTATGTTTGAAAATCAATTCCCCGTGACAGTTTTTCCAGGCTCCTTTTTGTCAGGTTTAAATAATCCCGGTATTTCCCTCCCCTCTTCCTCCGTCTTTTCTAAACTCTTTTATCTTCATGACAGCTGTCCTCTGAACTGCCTCCTAACTTCTCGTGTCTTTTTTAACCTGGGATGCCCTTTGTTTGACACCCCTGGCCTAGCATTATTAACTTGGTCATCCATGAAAGGGTAGGACAGCCTTCACCCTGGCCCAGCAGAGTCTCCTTTCAGTTCTGCAGGGACAGGTCACCTGCCTGGAAGATCAGACCTGCCAAGAGCCACCGCTTCTTCCTCATCCTGACATGCAGTCTCAGCCACATTTTCATTTAATAAACAGTTACTTTTGGACGCCAAGAGACACAAACACCTGTTAAGTCCTGGCCTCTGTCCTTAAGGACCTCATGGTGCTGTTCTAGGGAAAAGCCCTGTACAGGCTGAGAGTTACACAGGGCACAGGACAGGTATCCTGCCGCATTTGGGAACTGCCAGGTGATCTCTGGAGCAGAGGAACAAAGTGACAGGTACTATGGGTCACAAATGCTCACACACACCATGCTCCTTAGAAAGGCAACTCTGCATCCTAATCTCTGTGATTATCTGACACAAATTAATGACTCTTTGAGAAGATAGTCGAAGAACAGCTTTTCTCTTTTAGAAGGGCCTATGTGGGCCAGATATCTTTATGTACATTGATGTGCCTTAAGTTAAAACTTTTCTCAGAACCTGGTAGAAGTGCCTTCAAAATTTAAAGGCACGAGACCTGAAAGGTATATCTATAATCTCACCAAAAATAACCTCCACTGAGGTTCAGTAGGGGAGGTTCCCAGCACTTCTCCTCCTACACTAACAGCAAGTGTAAATGATTTGCTACTTTTTCAAGAAGTTTACTGGGAGCCACCTCACAATCACCCCAAGATGTAAGCAGCTCAGGTATTACTGGGTCTGTATTATGAAAGAACAAAACTGAAGCTCAGAGAGGGTAAGTGACTTCTCTAGTTCACTCAGCTGTAACTCATAGAGCACTGAGGATGAAATCCCCAATGTTCTCAACACCTCTATTTTAAATAATAAGTGATATCCTAAGAAGCCATCTTAGTCCTACGATTAAAGCCGCCGTGTGGCTGAGAGTATCCACTTTGTCTATTCAATGCTGGCAAGGTTTTTGGTTTTTTGAAGGGCACCTATGTTTATTTCTTCCAAGAAAAGTATTTTTCCCATATACCTTCTACCTTTTCACCAAAATATCTTATTGTCATCTCTACCAGTTTTAATCGATAATGTCATTTTTTGATGGTTATGTGTATTTATTTCTTCTCCCCATGCTACCTAGTCCTTTAATAGTTTGAACTCTTACAGCTTCATTATTAGATGATAAACTGTTGAAGTTAAGCCCTGTGTCATTTCCTTACTTGACTCGCCTACCTCCCCTTGCTGATGAATCAGTCTTGGCCCTCGACACCCAATCCTTTCCCTGCCTTTTGAAGAGGGTTTGCCTGTAATGACACTTCCTTTTTTTCCCCTCTCTTATCCTGCACCCACGGCTTCACCATTGTCTCTCCCAAAGGAAGGTACACTTCTAGCCCGCGTCCCTTCACATACCCTCCCTTGACTGCAGGACGCATGTCTGTTAAGAAAAATCCCTCCACACATCTTTGAGTTTCTGGATTTGTTTTAAATAGAAAGTGTGGTCTTAACTGTCCCAGAGGCCCCTAGGACTCAGAACTATAAAAACATTCTTTAAAGTCTGAGCAAGATACATTCCACCCCCCAAAATTTCCAAAAAAAATTTTATTTTTCAAACTTGGCCTTGTTCTCAAAGAGGCTGAGAAACTGAACCAGATTAAAGGAAACTAAAGATACACAGCAACTGGATGTAGTATGTCATCCTAGACTAAATCCTGTAAAGAGGTTTACACATACACACACACACACACACACACACGCACAGAGGACATTACTCGATAAATTTGATCAAAATGGAATGTGAGTGGGAGATTAGTTAAGAATTTTATGTCCATATGACATTTACTGAAGGAGATGACTGTGGTGTCAAAGAATATTCTTTTTCCTAAGAAGTACACAATGAAATATTCAGGGAGAAAATGCATGATGCGTGAAATGTATTCTCAAATATTCAAGAATGTATGCATAGTTTTCATAGGCACCTATATGTCTTCCTATATAGAGAGTAGGGGAAGGAGGAAAGGAGAGAGAGATTGTAAACAGGTCAAAGTCATAATAGGTACCTCTGGATAAAGGGTATATGGCTTTATCATCTATGGCTTTACCATCTATGCAACTTTTCCACAACCTTATTTTCAAATTCATTCTAAAAATGATTTTAACCCAACCTTTGAGATTTCTGACTTTGATTCCAGATGCTAGTGCCTCCACTATACTCCGACCCCAGATGTGTGCAATGCCAACTTTAAAACAGTTGTCTCAGGTTCTGTCGTATACAAGAAAACCGGGATCCTCTCTGCACATTGGAAACATGCTAACATTTCAACAAGGTTTTACAGAACTGGCAAAGAGCACCCCCATTCAAAAAAAATTTTAGAAATTATATGCAATGTAAAACAAACAACAAAGAACAAAAATCCTACATGTTTACTAACACAGAACCCCTAATTTCATATTTCTTTCGTGCCGCCAGGTTGCTCTTCCCCTGGGTTTTGCGGTGTAATTGGTTTGCCAGCACTTTGCTCTGCTAGTCAGTTTCCACTCCTCCACCAGATTTCCATCTTCCAAAAATGTGTTGACGACTTTTGTTCTTTATGCTCCCCTTCTTGTCATCCTTAAGCACTTATTTTTATTTATTTTATTTTTTTTATTTTTTTTTAAAGATTTTATTTATTTATTAGTCATAGAGAGAGAGAACGAGCGCATAGGCAGACAGAGAGGCAGGCAGAGGCAGAGGGAGAAGCAGGCTCCCCGCTGAGCAAGGAGCCTGATGTGGGACTCGATCCCAGGACGCTGGGATCATGACCTGAGCCGAAGGCAGCCGCTTAACCAACTGAGCCACCCAGGCGTCCCAAGCACTTATTTTTAAATCCTTTACTTGTTTTAACAGTTTTATTGAAATAGAGTTCACACGCCATACAATTTACCCATTTGACATGTATAATTCCTTGATTTTCAGTATAGGCATCACCACAGTCAATTTTAAAACGTTGTCATGACTCAAGAGAAACCAATCTGCAAACTTTTGCTATCATTCTCCTCTCTCTCCTCCCTTGAGCTCTAAGATGAATCTATTTTCTGTTTTGTAGATTTCACTCTTCTGGACACTTCATGTGAATGGAGTCATATGTGGCCATTAGTGACTGGCTTCTTTCACTTAACATGTTTTCAAGGTTCATCCCTATCGTGGCATGGGTTGGTCTTTTTTATTCCACAAAATATTATATCATAGGAATATGTTGTTTTAATTTACGCATTTCTCAGTTGATGGATGTTTGAATTGTTTCCGTCTTTTGACCTTATAAATAAATAATATAGCTATAAACATTTGCTTACAAGTTTTTGTGTAGACCTATGTTTTCATTTCTGGGGAGTATATAGCGGGAAGTGGAACTGCCGGGTCATATGTTAACTCTATGTTGAACATTTTGATCAACTGCACACTGTTTCCAAATTAGCTGTACCATTTCCATTTCCACCAACAGTGCATGGGGGTTCTAATTTCTCCACATTCCCACCAACATTTGTATTCTTTTTGATTTTAGCCATCGTTGTAGGTGTGAAGTTTTGGTCAATATTGATTTCGATTTGCATTTTCCTGGTGGTTAATGATATTGAGCGGTTTTCATCTAATCTTTTACTTTTAATGACATTTTGGGAAAGAGGGGAGTGTTGATCTACTCCATGATAGGTGAAACACAGTAGTTTATTTGAAAAGTAACTGGACATATTTTTCTTCTAAATATTTGAAAACACACAATGTCAAGTCTTTAACAACATATACGGTGTCCTTCTATACTTTTTGCATATTACAGTTACTGAGTGATTCAGGGACAGTGAAATTCTGCCCTGAATTTGCTCCGTAAGATGACTTCTTGTGTGGGATTGAGGAATTCGCTCAAATGGCTCCTCAGGGTTGACTATAAGGCAGAGCAGAACTGATTGCCAACAGCCTCTAAAGCCCAGTGACTTTTTGACACCAATGCTGCATGCACCTGTTGTGAGTAAGTGTGTAGCACAGGTGATAAATATCAAAGAAATGTGAGAGCTTTGACGTGGACCCATAGTATATGTCTCAGAGATGGATGGCAAGATGTTTTAAAGGGGCTTGTGCACTTTAATCCCAGTGTATCACACCCGCCCCATCATAATAGTGCAAGTTACGTGGCGGATATGTGGGAAGTTATATTGTTATATGTGCTCTTGGACACGTTTCTGTAGTATAAACAATTAAAAAAAAAAAGATGTAGTAAAACCAGGAAAAAAGATGTTGGGTGCCTCAGAAGGACAGAGAGGAGGGGTCAGAAGGAGACCTGGCAAGGATGAATCAGTCCATCAAGACTAGAAGTTAACTCTCTCAATAAAGACATTTCAGAAAGTATATTTCCTTTGAGATTGGGAAGGAAACTTCTTTCCATGTAAGAGGAAGGAAGAGGAAAAAGAAGAATGGGGAGATTTCTTTGGAAGGATTTGGGTTTGTTTTGTTTTGCTTTGTGAGAGGCTTGATCACTGCTTTCTTGCTCCTCTGTGAGCTGTGGTCCAGCACATCTGCAGGGCAAGTGAAGAGGGCCTAAGTTTGAGGAAAGTAAAGGAAATTTGAAATGGATCTGAGGGCCACCTCGGTGTCTCCATCAGTTAAGAATCTACCTTCGGTTCAGGTGAGGACCCTGTTTTCTTGGGATTGAGTCCAGCTCCCTGCTTGGCAGGAAGCCTGCTTCTCCCTCTCCCTCTGCCACTCCCTCTGATTGTGCTCCTGCTCTCTGTGAAATAACATTTAAAATAAAATAAGTTAGATCTGAGTACCCTGAGGAGAGAATGTACTAAGGAAATAGTGGCCTAACTCCATTTATTTTGTTCAAGTTAGTAAGTCTTGGATAAGTATTTGTGGAGTGAATGAATGATTTCCAGGTAGTGCTGGGGATGAATTTCATGTGGCCTCAGTAGACTCAGTTGCGAGTAGACTCAGTTTTGACATGGGAGATTTAATCCAACAATAATCAGTTACATACAGAAAGGCATTTCTAAAAAAGGCAGAGAGACAAGATTTTGCCAGACAGGAAGGACTGAAGGGGATTAGATGGGGTCGCCCACCTGTACTAGAGCCTGTTTTGTTTTTTTCATTGAAGAGTGGCTGACACAAGATCACATTAGTGTCAGGTATACCACTCTATGCTGTGCTGTGCTCACCACAACTGCAGCTACCACATGTCACCCGATAACGCTGTTGCAGTAGCATGGGCTCTATTTCCTATGCTGGACTGGTGCTTTTTAAATGTTGGTTACCCGACAAGCCATCATTTCCACCTAGGAGAGTGAGGAAAGGAAGAACAAGGCCCTGCTGGATAGGCAAGAAGTGAAAGTGGATGATGTGGAATAGAAAAATTCACAGGGACATATATTCTGGAAGGACAGGGGCATGAGGCAAAGGGACAGAATGTCCGGTTATTGTATTCCCGATGGCAGAAGCATTCCCGGTAATAAGTTCTGCAGGGGTGACACGAAGTGCACTGGATTGGCCATAATGGACTCTAAAATGAGATGATGTAGGAACCGGCAGGTTGGGTTACTGGCCGGTCTGTCCGCATAGATGTTAGAGCCTCCTGTACCCCCTCCTCTCCTCTTCAGGTTCCCTGCCTGGGGCCCCTTCCCACCTATTGTCCCCCTCAGGGCCTCCACAGCATCAAATCTGCATTCTTTCTGTGACCCCAACATTCAAATAGCGTAAGGTCCATGTTAACCTGGACAAGAAGCTACAAGTGTGGTAGTGAGAGAGGTCATGGACATCTGTTTTTTTGTTGTAGCACTGAGTAGTCCTGAGACTGTCCAGAAGTCTACCTCAGGTGTTCTCTAGCACAGTCACCCCATTTTGAGGTCTGAGGTGGAGTTGCCTTCCCTCTAGAGCCCTATTTTAAGTGTGGGAATGTGTGCCGTTTGCCTCCCCCACCAATTAAAAAAAAAAAAAGTATTCCATGGAGTTCCATGGTAAGTCCCCAACCATCTGTATCCTGGTACACAGTCTAGAACTCACCTCTGGTTCATAAGTTGCGCGTCTTCTGGGGAAGAGCTACCATGGCTCCACTAAGGCCGTGAATATTGAAGGTGGCATACCACCATCCTAGCCATACCAAAGTCACTATCTTATATATGGTCCTCAAGTGTGGATGGAAGGAAGGCACCAAGATCACCTTCCCCCAAAGGGGATGCCTGACAGCCTGCAGGGATTGCTTGAGTACTCAAGGAACAGAACCACGTCTTTTTGGTATAAGGCATCAGTAGGCTGTGCCAGGCTCCAGTCTGCCTCCAAGTGGCGGTGCCTGCATCAGACTGAGGAAGGAGGGGAGCGGGACAGGGTCCTGAGAAGGGGGTGATTAGACATAAATTTTTGTTCTACCAGCAAGGTCCCTCTTTCACCTTTTCATTTCTTCAAAGGTGTCTTACCCTGGAAGGCAGTAGCTGCTTTGTTAACATTCCTACAACTAACAGCTAAATGATGCTTTTGTTCTGCAAAAAACATCATCAGTTCAGTCCGGCAGCCTGAAGAAACACCCAGGGAAGGGAAGCACTTCCAGCGGAAACCTCAATGTCAAGTTTAATGTGACTCACAGGACAGATTCTTCAGCATCATCTAGGGTATTCTTTGATGATACCGCAACCAGCCCAAGAACAACCCGAACAACACCCCGCCCTCCCCAAAACACTCCCATTCAGAGAGGGATCCACCTGTGGGATCCTCTGATCACTGACTTCTAAATAATGATTAAGCTACCGTAACACAATAACAGCGAAGAAACAACAGGGGCTTAATCATTATTTTCTGAAAACTATACCTGTCTTGGATCCTCCTCAGATAGAGAAGACTTGCTGTCAAGGGTGTAAAACATTCAACGAGGGGAGAGGTGTGAGCTACTATACATTTTCAGTAAGGCTAAGCCATGGGACAGGAGAGAGAGGCCATCTCCTCAAACTTCATCAGAGAGGGAATGGGCTTTCGGGGGCTTTTGGGGGCACATGATACATATTTCCCAAGAGGTCCTGGAGATCGGTCACCTTTTAGAAGCCAAAGGAAGCAATCCGTGACAGCTGAACTGATATACCCAAAACCCATGCTCCCAAGACAGTACACAGAAGAGACATCTCTTTATTAGAGAAATATTTATTCCTCACAAGGGGTTCTTTTGGGGTAGGAAACGCGCCCCCCAAACCCTCTCACTGGAAATCCTGGAGAAGTGTTCTGTCTAAATAGTAGAGACACATCTCTGCACACAGTGCCTTCAGGAGTCGTGAGAGTGGCCGGAGGCCACTGGGCAGCCTGATGCCCACAGGTGGCCTTTGGGTGGGGCGCAGGCTCCCTGAGGGGCATGGAGAAGGGATACTTCTGATGCGGTATCTGGTCCTTAAATGCCATAACTTTCTGGGGCTGTCTGTCCTTGTTTCTGAGCTGTCTGTCCCTTCCAGGAAGGCCTTGGCCAGCAAAGACAGCTTCTTGCTGGCAGGACCTGGTATTTGTCTCCTTACAGGCAGGAACCCTGTAGTTGAAAGGATACCCTGGGACAGGCTGTGCCTGGGCCTGCACTTGTGCTTTCTGCTGAGTTTTCCCAAACTTGGTAGGGCAGGGAATGGGCTGCTGAGGGCAGGTGTTGTCTATTGCATGCCGATGCCCCATTCTCTCCTCTTGGACCTTCCCAATAGCTGTCATGATTTTCTGAGCTTCGGGTGTGCCAGTAAAGGCAGCTCTACCGTTAAGTAGGCCTCTGCTTTCCACAGATGATAGGGGACTGGTCTTCTCCTGGGAGTTTTCTTGCCTTTTGCATTTTATCCCAGGAGTAAGCCATTGCTAAAAATCCTTCATTATTTTTTTTTTTCCTGAAAAAGGCTTTAAGGAGGAGGCTGACCCTTTTGTGAAGGCTTTCAGGGGGCAGCTGACCCTTCTGTGATAGGGTCTGGGAAGGCTGGCTTCCCAGCTTTACCTTCAATACC
>JAHRIG010008813.1:0-20328 GCA_020311275.1 Eira barbara | reverse complement strand
GTGGACATTACTTGCAACTCAATAAACTCTCTTTGTGGCCTGTCTGCTGTTCTAAATGGACAGAAATAAAATATAGGTGAGGCAGATAGATGGGAAGTATCCCACTTTGTAACTGAGTACTGGTAGTAGACTCTTCACTATCTTTTTAAGATCTTATTTATTCATTTGAGACAGATATATATATATATATATATATATATATAGAGAGAGAGAGAGAGAGAGAGAGAGAGAAATAGAGAGAGAGAGAGAGGGAGAGAAAGCATGAGCAGTGGGGAGAGGCAGAGGGAGAGGGAGTAGACTCCCTGCTGAGCCAGGAGCCTGACCTGGGGGACCTGGGGCTTGATCAGATCCCAGGACCTGGGAGATCATGACCTGATCCAAAAGCAGTTGCTTAACCATCTGAGCCATCCAGGTATCCTGGCTCTTTACTATTTAATAATTGGTAATGTTTTCACCAAAGTTTCGCTAAGCCTCTTGCCCTAGCATGGACCATTCTAGGAATGTTGTGTGTGTGTGTGTATGTATGTATTTATTATGGAAAAAAAGTCTATCTCTTTAATATTTGGAAAACCTTTTCATTGGCTTTTGTGTAACAGGGTGTAATAAACTCATTTCCCCCCAACAACACTGTGAAGAGACCAGAGTAAGAGAGACAACGATTCCTGAGATGTGTGTATATATGTACTTTTAGATGAAATAAGACACAGTCACTGAAAAGGAAAAGGCTATCATGTCTAGGATAGGACCTGATTCCATATTTCAAATTACATAAAGATATGCTTATCTAAAAGTGGCCAAATTATGCATTGTCACATGATTATCCTCTGAAAACTGTTTTCCTCTTATTTTGCCAAAAACAATAAATAATTTAATGTATCTTTATACTGATGTTCAAGATCTGCCATAGATTTGAATATATACTCTTCTAAGAGAGCAAGTTTGGTCACATTTAAAAGGGTATCAGCTTGGGGCACCTGGGTGGCTCAGGGGGTTAAGCCTCTGCCTTTGGCTCAGGTCATGATCTCACAGTCCTGGGATTAAGCACCAGCATTGGGCTGTCTGCTTAGCAGGGGGTCGGCTTCTCCCCCCACCCCCCCACCTGCCTTTGCCTACTTGTGATCTCTCTCTCTGTGCCATATAAATAAATAAATAATTTTTTAAAAAGGGTATCAGCTTTTATGTTATTGTTTTGTATTAGCAAACTCACCATGAAAACTTTTCTTCTATATTAATGAACAAAATAAAATCAATACAGCTTGTACCATTAAATGTAAATTTTGTAAACAGTTTTTAAAAGCAGCAAATTTATTTTATTTTTGGCTTTTGGGATGTTGTTCCCTTAGTGCTAAAATCTTTGGTTCATTCCTCTGCAATGACCTACGTCACTTCCCTGATGAGCCCACTTCCTGACTCCCTTTTCAGACTGACTTCAGATCTGGTTTTTCTGTTAACTTACTGTAGAGGTACTTTGCTTCAGTCCTTTTACCCTGGCAGGTTTTACTTTTTAATGCAAAAGTTTCCTTGGCACCTGGGTATTATGCCTTTTTTCTTTCTTTCCATTCTCAAATTCACTTTTATTGGTATTTAAGTGCTTTGAAGGTATGCCCATTAGTTAAACTGCCAACTCTTTCAAGGAAAAACAAAAACAAAAATGCTTTATCCCAAACCATTATTCACCATAGGAAATTTATCAAAAGATGCCAACTGACCTCATTTTCTCAGTTTTTTCTCAGTCTTTACAGAAGAAGCTGGAGTGGTGGGCCCTCTGTTCTGCAAAGTCTCTGGCTTGGTTCCACTTAAATACCTTTTTCTGTATAATTTGAGCACCACCGTAAACAGCTCCGTAGGCAATATCATATTATTCCAGTCTGTGATGTTCAAATCTCTTTTAAAATATTGGTCAGATGTCTATTTTAAAAAACATCAATTTTTTTTTTATCCAGGAAAGGGAAAAAAGGAATTTTAAGAAATATTTATATTTCTTAATATTTATATAAGAAATTTTATATAAGAGAATTATGAATAATTATGAATAATACTATTTATTCATATATTACATATCATGTACAATATACCATGTATATAATTATATACCACTATATATAATATATAGCTATATATTAAACATCTGTTGAGGGAAGATCTGTTCTGACAGAAGTTAATATATAACATTGCTTAAATAATTTCCGAAGTTTCTACAGTTGAAATAAAATCCTTAATGTTCACCTACAAATGCCTTTAGAACAAATAATCTCAAAGTTCTCAAGTGTGAAAACTGTACATTATTTCTGGTCAGTTCCTAGTCGCAAGCCTTCCCATGTCTGCATTTGTTCAGGACACAAAAATTTGATGAGTTAAAATCCTGAAGATAAAATTTTTTTCTTGAGATAGAATAAATAGTTTATCTCCCTCAGGAAGAAGACACACATCTGATATTAGTAAAATATGAATGAAAGGAAGCCACAAAGGAAACCTTTCTAAAGAGACTGGAGTTTCTTTTGGCCCACGCTCATCTGCGCTCAGAGGTACCTGGCCCCATAGGCATCTGCTGAATCCTAGTCATGTCATGTCAGCTGTCCTAAAAACAGGTACGAATCCAGTGTTTTACAGGCCTGAAATCTAAACCATAAATTTCTCCTGGGAGTTACTTTTCTTAGAGCACTCTGTAGAGACTTTAATCTCAAGTTGTCTACTATCAAAGTGTGACTTTAACTCAATAATGAATCACTGCATACCTGTTAGGCAACAAAACGGCTGAGTTTCCAAAACAGTTGTGTAAGGAATACATATTTCTCTAGAATATCTAACTCTATCCTTACATTGAGTTAAATAAACAGAAAGCCACACTCCTCTTAGCAAATTTTAAATAGACAAGACAGGATTGTTAACGAGTCACCTTTCTCCAGAACTTACTCATCTTGTCCAAGGGAAACTTGGGTAAATTGTAAAAACCAGTCCATTTGCCTTGGAAGCCTGGATCTACCACTGAGTAGATGTGGGGATCTGTGAAGAATCACGGACTTCTTTGGACTCAGTTTCTTCATCTGTAGAATAGGTACAAATGATGGTGCCTACCTTGAAGCATGGATCCAAAGGTTAAATGAGTTCATGTGTGTAAAGCCTTTGGAAGAGGGTCTGGAATACAGTGATTACTCTGTGAACCCCTGCTGCTTTGTTAGGCTATTACTCAGTCTTGCCTGGAAACACGGGATCGGTTTCTGAAGCATCTCCCATGTCAAAGAGGACAAACAAGTAGAAATTGCAGAGAAGGCAGGTAATCTTCAGATTGGTTGTTACTTATTGTCCTTCAGTAGAAATATGGAAAAGATGAGGATACTTTGTAATACTGTGCTCAAGAACAATTTCACATTGTTGATCTGTTTCCATAGGAAAGAAACTCACACTTTAAGGTAGAGGTTAAGGCTTTAGCCCCATTGGGTTGGGTTATCCTCTATAACATTACATTCAACTACCGAGCAAAAAACATTCACAGAACTGCAACTGAGCATTATCCTTTTAAAATATATATAATGTGTGTGTGTGTATGTGTGTATGTGGGCATAATTTAATGTCTGTCTATAGATTTATAGAAGAAATTCAGTCTTACATTGTCATTGCAAAAAAATTTCTTTTTTACCCTGAACAAGTGGATGTAGTGTTCAAATTCTATAGTTTTGTTAGTTATGTCTTTAAGACAAGTATCTTCCCAAAATAGCCAATGTCTTATTACTGATTTAGAGATGTAAAAAATGTAATCATGGTATGCTCTAGTAATCCAAAACATTGAAAAATATACATGATGGGATTATCTAATTCCCAGTTTGGCTCTAAAGGAAATAGTGACAGAGCAAAATCTCATCGCAACGTGAGATTACAGCATCTTTTTACCCATGTGTAGTCCATATGCCGCTTATACATCCTCTGTAATTCCATCCACATAGCAACTGCCATTGGCCCCACAATTTCTGAAGGCTGTATCATTTAAAAATTATGTATATATTGTCAAAATATTTAGAGATTTGAAGTACTTAATTCTCTGAGTGTTTAAAATCTAACAACACAAATCTGACATTTGGAAAATGTTAAATGCTAAAAAGAGTATCTAATTCATTCACTAACCAGTAATAAGCTAGCCTACACAATTTTTCCACATTAAACAGTTTTGGAGAACTGAGTTATATATGGTAGAACTTGTCTAATTTCCACTAGAAAAAGATAAAGAACAAGGTGGGGGAGCACCTGGGCGGCTCAGTCAGTTAAGTGTCTGACTCTTGGTTTCAGCTCAGGACATGAAATCAGGGTCTTGAGATCGAGCCCTGCATTGGGTTCCGTGCTCAGTGAGGAGTTTACCTGGGATTCTCTCCCTGTCCGACCCCCCTCCCCCCTCTTCTCTCTCTCTCAAATAAATAAATAAGTTAAAAAAAAGAAGAAGAAGAAAAATGTAAAAAACATGTAGCTTATACTTAGAAGATAGATGGGTGCTAAGATAAGTCATCTTTGTTTCAATAAAATATTACCTCATTGATAGGATAAGGGGTGGGGGGAGCCAGGGATTACTTGGAATTTTTTGTTCTGAGCAAAGTGAAGGGCAGCGTTTCCCTTAACTGAGATTAGAAAGACTGAGGAAAGAGTAAGTTGGGAGGGAAACAGAGTGATGGGAGTCACTCATTTTGGCATGTCAAATCTGAGACGCTCCCTAGACGTACAAGCAGAGATGTCCAGCAGGCTGTGCAGACACCTGATACTGGCATTCATCTGAGATGTTTGGGCTACAGGGATGCATTCAGGAGTCACTGCCTGCCACGGGGCTGGATTGGATCAGATAAGGACAAGGATAAGCAGAAAAGAGAGGAATGTCAGTAAGAAGGGGTCTGGTGGTCAAAATGATGGGGTAACTGGACATGTGTTTGGGAAGAAGGTTAGAGTCGATCAAGCAAGACTGAGCATTATAGTTCTCTTCCTGGGGAGAAGTGTAAGACGGAAATGGGCCAGGCACAGGAAGAGAACATCAGCACAAAAGCCCAGACAAGAACATCAGATATGAAGGTCCGCAGAGGGAGTGGGGCTTAAGTAGAGAGACTGAACAACTCTTTCCCAGGAGAGCCATTCTCTGAGCCTATGTCTTCTTCTTGCAGATTCTAACTGAGCAGTGTGCAATTTCTCTTCTGATGTTTTTTCTCTCTTAGAAACTTCTAGCCTAGGGGCACCTGGGTGGCTCAGTCGTTGAGCATCTGCCCTGGGATCCTGCTCAGGGCCCTGGGATCAAGCCCGCATCGGGCTCCCTGCTCAGTGGGAAGCCTGCTTCTCCCTCTCCCACATCCCCCTGCTTGTGTTCCCTCTCTTGCTGTCTCTCTCTCTGTCAAAAAATAAATAAAATCTTTAAAATAAAAAAAAAGAAAAGAAGAAACTTCCACCCTGTGTGTGTTAATAGTCGTTAGCTAAGTGGCAGTTCACACCTACAGCTCACAACTTTTCACTGGGACACAAGGAAGCAACTATTCCAATCCTTGAGGCCTCTGAGCCATCTTTAATTGACAGCATAAAGTCCCACTTTTAGACACACACATACACACACCCTCGGCTTTGACGTGCCTACATCTAGCTTATAGAAACTAGTCATAGCAAAACTTCACCCCAACAACAGCCTTTTAGGTATGACCAGATTTCAGTATCAGACACCATTTTAGAAATTTCATGTCCCCTTACAAAACTCTGAGTTTTGAGTAACTTTTCTGAGATGCTTGGGTTTATATTTATTATTTCAATTTAAACCTACCAAAATCACACACAAAAAATTTTATCAGGAAGTAAAGATGTCAGAGAATATTTCCACACAAGACTGTGCAACACGGATAAATCGTATCATGCCACGAATAACTTACAAGAACACTCAAATTTCAGGGATCAAGTCACCAAAAAATAAAGATGTAATGTCTAGGTTGGTATGTCCTACTTATCGGTTATATTAGATTCAAATTTTGCTTTCACATTTGTATCTCCTTGCTCCTATTGAAATACTATTGAGAGAAATTCCACAATCATACTGTTGTTCCAGAGATTTTTATATAAAAACAAGCATATATATGTACCCATGCGTATGCATAGGTCATGGATATACTTTTATTTTGGATACATTAAATAGCCATGTCTACATTCTTAATTTTGTATTTTAGGCAACTAGACAGCCACCAAAAGAATTAAGTAAGAGCGTGCCTTTTCAAAACTTAGAAATTTAGGAAGGGAGACATGATAATAAAATTCTCTCCCAATTTTCACGAGAACCACAAGATGATAATTTCTGTGTGTAGAAATGTAATCATCTCTGATTTTTTCACTGGGGTCTGGTTTGTGTGACCAGTGAAACCTGCTTGGACTATCGGAGTTTTTTAACACACAAAAAAAGCCAATTCAGAAATTCAGTTAGCTGTTTTCTAAAATTAAATAATAAGCCTTATTATTCTGACCTTAGCAGCTGTAAGCCAATATAGTACTCCCTAATACTGAGGCTTTCTTACAACCCTCAATAGGTCCTTTATCCATTGTCCACATCTAGAAAAGCAATAGTCCTTGGTTAACAATTTTTTGCACCCTTACTGTAGGCTTCAGAAATACAAAAAAAAAAAAAATCCACTTTTAAGAGTGTCTTGAAAATAATTATGTGCTCCATGTTTGAGCATCTCTCCTCTCCAAAACGCATGGACCATTGTCTCTGTCCTCTCTCTCCCTTGTACCAAGACACTGTCCTCTTCTTTCTGAAGCTGGAGAATGAGAAGTTTGTCCCTACTTTTGGACAAAACAGATCTAGACCTCAAAGGCATTTTTTAAAAAGTTTCCTTAATAATGTCCTAAAGTAGGCTTTTCTGTGTTTGGTCACACACCATTGAAAACAATGATTTTCTGGGGCACCTGGGTGGCTCAGTGGGTTAAAGCCTCTGCCTTCGGCTCAGGTCATGATCCCAGGGTCCTGGGATCAAGCCCCGCATCGGGCTCTCTGCTCAACAGGGAGCCTGCTTCCTCCTCTCTCTCTGCCTGCCTCTCTGCCTACTTGTAATCTCTGTCAAATAAATAAATAAAATCTTTAAAAAAAAAAAAAAACAATGATGTTCTTACTTGTTCCAGATATTTTAAAAATGGCTTAAGGAATTTACAACTTACTTCCATATTCCAACAAGCATTGTATTCATGATAGTGATACATCTAACATTAAGTAAAACTTTGTAAATTGACCTCTGACATTTGAAAGAACAAGCCTAAAACTGTTTTTAGTGTTCAACAAATACTCCTTGCTGCTCTGCATTCAAACATGCACATATCAAAGTTATGGGGTGTGTGCGAAGTTTTCTTTGTCTCCTCAAATAAACAATCTATTTCTTTATGAAGAAGTCCCTGCACAGATTTAGCCAGTTTCAAAGCCTACAGAAATCTAGCCTTTCATTCAAACCACATCCATACTAGGACCATTAGCTTTCTGGCAAACACTTGGTCACCAGTTCCTTTCCAATAGGACAGAAACATGAGCCCCCAGTGTCCCCACCTGTCCAGTTTTCTTGAGGTCAGTTAGTGTCCCAACCTCACAAGCTCAGAGAGATGCCTCTTCCTGCCCCATGAAAAATCATTCTGGGGGTAACACTAAGAGCAGGGAGTCACTGTACCAACATTGGCTCTTACGGTTATTACAAAAACTTTTTTTTTGTTTGTTTGTTTGCTGAGTTATCACACATTTAAACCAAGGTTATTATCATTCCTCAACTCTGACTATGATGGTGTTTTTAGACATCTCTTAACCATTTGTGAAATCAGAAAGCCACAGCACAGTTTGCAAGGCTTTGCAAGGCTTTGCAAGGGATTGGGAGTGAGAGGAGGAGGGTTCTTCTCTGTTACAGCTGTTACCATAACCATTACACTGTTACCGAATCCAGGGCATTTATTTGGTCTGGAACACATTCTTCCCAAATCTTCAGTGATTAAGTTTTGCTTCACTTACAGCTTTTTAAAAGTCTAAAGGGGTTACTAGAAAACTTAGTTTGCCATCATCCAGAAGCCTCTACTTCATTAGATACTAATATTGTCTTACTGGCATTAAAATAGTAGTTATTTTTTGCCTTAATGGTAGACTAACACAACTTTGGGGTTTGGGAGAAATAATGCTAAAATTGTATAGCTCTTATTAAAAAGAAAAGCCTGACTGTGTCTTGGGTTGGAGGATTTTCAATCTCCCTTTATTCTCAGGGATAATTTCCAAACATGAAATCGAATGGATCAGTGGAGAGACAGAATAAGCTTCTGTGGAGATTGGTTATGAAACTCCTGTAGAGTCTAATCATTCTTTCTCATACTCATTCTTCCACCCACTAAATTATTACCTTCATTAACGGTGATTAGAACTAAGCCCCCAAGCTGGCAGACCTGGAAGTATTCGCACATCTTTCTAATGACTATCGTCTAAAGCACCCTTTTGGGAAAATGAGCTGCTCGCAGGGCTGTGGTCAGAGCAGACAGAACTAAAGGGGGTTCACAGGATGTGCAGATGTAAAACAGACAAAAGGCTAACTCCAGGGCCAGCGTTCCAAATTCAGTCTCAAACGTGCAGTGCCTAATGCACATCCATTTGCAGAGCTTAATTCTGCATCTGAAAATCAACTGATATCTTCAGACTATCAGAGAACCCGATGAAGTAGACGAACATGTCAGTAATCACTCACTTCTTTGGGCTGAAATCAGATCCTGTATATGGCTCAGAAATTAATCACCACATTCCTCCAGAGATCACTGACAAGTCTTGAATGCCGTGACAAAAGTGGCTTCTAAATTTTTAAATAAACTATGAGAAAATGTCCACCCATCCCATAAATTCATTAAAACTTTTAAAAGACATAGTAGTGGAATTTGCTTCCTGGTAAGTATTTCCTTAAACAGCAGACCTAATCTAGAGGCGCCTGGGTGGCTCAGTTCCTTAAGGCTTTGACTCTTGGTATCTTCTCAGGTCATGATCTCAGGGTCTGGGGATCAAGCTCTATGTGGGGCTTTGTACTGAGCAGGGATTCTGCCTCTCTGCCTCTCTCTCCCTCTGCTCCTCCTCTACTCTCACACATGCATGCACACTCTCTCCCTCTCACTCAAATAAATAAATGAATAAATATTTAGAAAAAACAGAGCTACTCTGAATTACCTCTCTCCTTGAAACAGCTGATTCAATGTGGCAGTTACCCAAAAGTGACAAGTGAACTCAGAACTAGCAATTATAATTGGAAGAGCAGTCTTCAATACATCAAAGAGCAGAAGAAACAATAAAAAAGAAGCAAGAATAAAGTAATTACAAGGAGATTTCGGAACTTTGGTCTAATTGAATATATGCCTATTTTATCTTTAAACACCTGTTTGAGTACCTCTAAAGGATTGAAAATAACATGACTATTAATATAATATGACTATTATTAGATATGTAAATATTAGATATGTAAATTAGATATGTAAATATTAGATATTATTAGATATGTAAAAAGAATTCTTATTTTTTCCTTGTCCTTCATATCTTGCACCTGAAGACTAATTTCTAGATATTACAACTCAGGAAGAGTGAATAGCTTCCCTGACTTTTTCTCATATGATTGGGCCTTATCATAACCTTGGGCTGCAGAACTGATCAGGCTGGGAAAGCAGATGTGAGAGAAAATTCTAGCATGTGCTTTCTCTTTTAAATGAAATGCTAATTTGGGAATATTACTGCTTGACCCGATTGATACCAGGGCTGTGGGGATTAAACGGAAGTTTGTCAAGGGCTGTAGAATTTATTACTAAGTCTGATCATTTACCATTTCCATTATACTGATTTAAAGAAGGAAGAAATCTGTACCATCCTGAGATCTGTGTTCAAACAAATCACTTTCTTATGGTCCCCATGGTTGGTTGGGAAGTTTGCCTAGTTTTTAGATTGTAATCCTGCAGATCATGTAACAAAATATAAAACAGGCTGCCCACTTTCTGTTTTTTTGAAATGGCATAATAGACCCAGATCCATCTAGCTTAAAGGATGGATGGGAGGGCTTGAAAACTGAACAAAAACATCCTGTAGTGAGAATTATGGGGGTGATGGTCAGAAGAGCAGGCACCTTGGAGTCAAGTGTGGAAAGGCAAACCAGAAAAAGGAGGTTGCAGGTGTGAGGACATCAGGAGAAATACTGGAGGGCTTAGACTGGATACAGTCAAGCATTTGCCCCCAGGCTTTGGCTGTTGCTGGAAAGCAGGGGCCCTGAATAGAGGAGGAAAAGGGTAAGATAAAGATAGATAAAGAAAAATGAAAACAAAAACAAAACAGAGGAGTGGAGACAAGAAAGCAAGAATAAAAGAAAGACTGATGATCAATCTTGTTCTTCAGCCAAGCTAGAGAGAGACACTTCACAGAGAAAGGGAGCACACAGAACTTTTGAGTTCTAGGAACAGAACCAAAGGATCCTGTGGAAGCAGTGACCACTGTAATGACCTCATGGTTGGGAGGGGCGGGAGGGGGACAGTTGAGTAGCAAGAGATACACAGCAGAGCTAAGTACTAGTGTGAGTGCAGGGAGGAGAGGAAGGGTGGATTTCCAGTGGCGGGAGCCATGTAAGAGCTGGGATGGACATTACAGGGAAGAGAGGGCTTCAGCCCAAGAAAGAAGGAGGGCACCATGAGGTTCAGCGTGAAAATGAACAAGAAGGGCAGAGGAAGCTCACTGATGTTTGGCAACTATTAGGGAACACAAATCACTCTGGACACTGGGCTCTTTATCTTAGGTATAAGGAGACATTTCTGATTCTTATTCTTTGCAGAGAAAATGGACACATGCTTCGGAAAGAGTTTTAGGTGAAGAAGTGCGTTTAGGTGATATATATTCACCACCTAAGAAAGAACACCTCTCGGTCCAAATCCAGAGTACCTTTCTGAGGGCACACGTGTTACTTACAGGACATTGTCTTTCCTTCAGAGATGAAAAATTTTTATTTAAGTTGTGAGATGATGGCATGAACCTGTTCTTGGTAATTACTCACAAAGTCACAGTTTCAGGGAATATAATTTCATTTAAAAGCAGATGGACTAAGGTAGACTTACAACATTTGGAAAGCTCAGCCAGGCCTGTCTGTGATCAGAGAAGCACACTATAGCTAAGAACACACTCTCAAGGTGGGAAACTTAATTTAAAAAAATCTAGGGGAACCAATCAGTTTAAGAAAACATCCATAATCTGAGAACTCAAAGAAGAGGGGCAAGTGTAAAGGCCTGGTTAGCCAGAGGAACTTAGTTGTAAACCCCGGATATAGGGGAGGGCCAGGCCAAATGCAGACATCCAATCAGTGGGGCGCGCATATATTTCTGTGGTGAGTTGAAAACTCATTGGCCACCTGGTGTGGGCCGGCTCAACTACCTCTATAAAAGTTAGTCTGTGAGGCTGGGGTGGGGGGGAGTAGTAGGAGGAGTTAGAATAGCCATTAGAATAGCCCTTAGAGTAGCTGTCAGGAGCCATTAGGGTAGTTGTCCGAGCGTCGTGGTCCTACTGGTGGTCATAGTCGTTGGCAGTGGCACCTCAGAGAATGGCCTTGCCACCAGCAGCCTCACCACCAGGAGCGGCCTTGCTGCCCCCAGCCGCAGCCCCTCTGCGAGCGCCTCGCTGGAGCGGCATCATTCTGGGGAGCGGTCCCGTCCGGGGAGCAGCCTCGCTGGAGCTGCCGGGCCTCACCAGAGGGGCATCATTCTGGGGGGCAGCCCCGTCTGGGGAGCAGCCTCGCCGGAGCGGCCTCGCGGGAGTGGCCTCATTCCGGGGAGTGGCCCTGTGGGGGGAGCGGCCTCGTGGGTGAGCGGCTTCGTCGGAGTGGCATCAAGGGGAGCAGAGTCTGTGTCATCGGGGTTGTTGTCCTCATCGTTGCCTCTTCCTCCTTGAGAGCAGCCTCGTCCAGAGCAGCCTCGTCTGGGGAGCAGCCTCGTCGGGGTCATCGTGGTCGCCTCTTCCTAAGAGACGGCCTCTTCTGGTTGGTTTGGTTTTTGATGCTTAGCCCGAAATAAAGCTTTGCTTGACTTTTGCTTTGCATCAGTCTCGTTCCTTTGATCACGGACACTAACAGCAAGCCCTGCCTGCAAGATGCCAAGGGAACCACACATGCATCCAAATTGGGAAAGTAACCATCAGAAACCCAAGACAGCTAACAGCCATTATCTTTCAGCTGCAGAATGGAAATGACTTTCATTACAAATCCTCTGATTGTGTGGAGAAGAGTGTGGTTTAATAAAATGGCCATGGGAAGTAACTCTGAAGACGTAGAATGAATCCACCACTTTTGAAGAGAAAAATACTGGTATCATCCATAGAGTCAAATAATGAAAACCAGGCATAGACCAGAGGAAGGAGAGTAAAAACTGAAAACAAACAAGACAAACAACCAACCAGCTAAAAATCTATTGAGAAAAGCTCCTGTACATAGTCAAAGGAAGGAGAGAATGCCAAGTGAGAGTAAGGTTTCAGCTCAAACCTCACAAATTTAGTTCATTTGTCAGGAAAGGAAGTAGATGCTCCCAACACTGCATGGGGGTGGGGGGGGGGTGGGGAGGGATGGGCTGGCGCTCACGGAGGCACCTCTGATAACCTTCTCAGGATTAAGAGAGAAAGAGGGTGAAAATAGGTACTAACGATGAAAAACCAAGCAAAGGATAAAGAGAAAGTGTGTAATGCCAGATGTCACAGCTAAAGGCGTGTGAACAGCATGATAAACAGTGAGGAAGGAAAGAGCTCTTCGAACGTGAACCGTGAGGCTCTGGGGAAGTTCTGCTCTCAATACGATCCAAAGAGCATAGATTGTTCAGACAGAGATTTGGGCTCAAGTTCTCCAATTCTGCTTATCTGTTGTTCAAAACTGGGCAAGAGACTTCCATTTTTTCCACCTTGGTTTTGTTACTGCTGAAATGGAGGTCACTGTTTACACCAGAAGATTCTTGTTAAACGTAGCCCCCCAGATGTTTGCAATGATTGATTTCATGAGCATATCTGCTGTAATCACTTATTATGAATCTGTCACTGTCCTACATGCTGAACATATAGAAATGGATGTGGACAAAGTCAGTGCTTTCTTAGAACTTAAAATCTCACAGGAGAGGCAGACCGACAAAGGCTTCATATGGAGGATGTAGAATGTACTGTAAGAATAAAATAAAATAAAATAAAATAATAGGAGGAGAAAGGATGGTGCTGGTTTAGTTAATGCTGCTAGGAATTTCCCATAAATAAAGTGTGGTAGAATATGTATCCTTGTATGCATGGTTTTGCATTACTACTAGATATATATTACTACTAGATATATATAGGCGGTTTCAGTTATGGCATATACTGCTATGCCTAATGGTGCCAGAAAATGGTATATTTATATACCATTTATATAGTAGGAATGATATATTTTTAGAATAAAGAAAAAATCTACTGGACAAATGATTATTATTTTAAAAGTCATTATGGGTGAGTGGTGGGTAAAACACACTGACCCCCACATAAGGTTATATCATAGCACTCTCACCAAGTGAGAGAAGGGGAACAAGCTATTCGTGACTGTGCGGGATGGGGACCAGGTGTGGTAAGACCACCTTACCAGAAAGATCTGCCCTGTTTATTTGAGCCTCTCTGGACTCAGTCATAAAGGTAAGCACATCAAATGCAAGTGAGGCCAGGGTAAAGGTGTTTCTACTATGTTATTCTAAGCCACATGATTAAAGACATGAAATGAAGTTCGACAGAATATAATAAAATACCATGAACATGTGAAATATTTGAGTAGAACTTGAAGTTTGGGTTTCTGAGTCAGACCTAAGTTGGAATTATGATTCTATCATCATAGGGGATAGTTTGTCAGAACTACTCAGAACTACTCAGAGCAGTTCTGACAAAAATGTGGGTTACTCAACAAAGATTCTCGTGAGAAGTAGAAGTCACAGCAAGCATAAGAAAAAGCCATAGTCAGGGCACCTGGATGGCTCAGTGAGTTAAAGCCTCTGCCTTCCGCTCAGGTCATGATCCCGGGGTCCTGGGATCGAGCCCTGCACCGGGCTCTCTGCTCAGTGGGGAGTCTGCTTCCTTCTCTCTCTCTGCCTGCCTCTCTGCCTACTTGTGATCTCTGTCTGTCAAATAAATAAATAAAAACTTTTTAAAAAAAAAAGCCATAGTCACAGAACCCTTCTGGATAGGGACTCTCACTGTGATTATCAAATACCAGCCCTGTAGCCTAAACACAGTATTTATTTGCTTTTCTGTGAGTGCCAAATGGACAGTCCAGGACTGAGATGATGTTCTTTAAAGTACTTAGAGACATAGTCTGCCAACTTTGCTCTGCCATTTTTACTGTCTGATTTCTGCTCTCCAGCAGCCACTGACTCTATTTTCTGGGTAGGACTCTGCAGAAAAGCTGGCAGAAAAATGGATTCCTGTCACTTAGTCTACTGTCTCAAAGAACTTTGCTAGAATCTCCACTCAACAACTAAAATTACAGCAAGGTGGCCATCCCTAGAAGTGAAGGAGATTAAAACTGTGGTCTGCAATAGGACACATGACCACCAGGAATGAAGCCAGTGTTTGGCTAGGAGAAAAAAATGGAGGGATGGATGGTGTAGCCACCAGAGGGCTTGGCCACAGAGTATGAATAGACAGTATTCAAGACGTGCAATGGAAAAAAGGATTTTGACATAATTGTAGAAAGGAGGACAATGCCAGAATGTTGGGAACTAACAGGAAATGTAGACAAATGCTTGGGGGTGAAGTTTGCAAATTATAGGGGCTAGACATGTACGTTCTGCTGACAAGTCCTTCAGATTCACCCAAGGGAATCTTCACTCCCTGAAATGGGTCATTTTGTCAGCAATCTATGAGGAAACAAGGAAAACTTAAGACTATTCAGCAGTATAGTTCAGATATGGTGGATAAAATCTCAGTGTGCTATTATATTTTATATTAGAAAAGAAGAGATAAAAGCAATGGATCAGGAAGCTTCAAATCATATCTTTCTGAGTATGGCAAAAAAAAAAAAGTGAACTTCTGAGGACATAATCCATTCAAAGTGGATGGAAGGTAGCACAGAAAATATCCTAAGTAAAGAAACTAAACCATATTATTCAGGGAAGCCTTAAAAGATGAAATTGAATTAATAGGAAGACTAAATTATTTTTAGAGGCAGCCGGATAATAACTAGAATCATGTAAATATCATAGAGAACGTTTTATACAAAGTAGCAGTTAAAGGCATTTTAGGGTTTCAGGGAAAGAAAGAACATCTCTCTCTCTTTTAAAAAAAATATTATTTATTTGGGAGGGGAGAGAGAGAGAGCGTAGGAGGGAGAGGGAGAGAAAATCTCAAGCAGACTCCGTGTTGTACACAGACCCTGAGATCATGACCCAAACAAAACCAAGAGTTGGATGCTTAACCGAATGAGCCACCCAGGTGCCCCAAGAGAGAATATTTCTATATAAATAGTGTGAAAAGGTTAAAACACAGGATGAGGTAACATTCACACAAGGTTAGTATAAAGTATTCTGGAAACGATTAGTAATACTTCTAAGGAAAAGTGACCACATTGCAGTTAAAAAGAATGTTAACTGTAAAGAATAAAGGATACTGATTTTGGAGATAAGTGAGATTCTGAAAAGTGTGTCTTCAGATGAGTGTGTAAAAGAAGAAAAACATGTGCACCTTTATCTCAAAATATTTAAGCACTAGCTTGGTGTGTGTATTCAATGGTGAATAGTTGTGAATGGAAAATGGGGAGAGAAATATATCCGTGTGCCTAAGCTGCTATACAGTAACATATTTCTAGTGGGAAGTCATGGATATAAGGACAAATTTAAGAACTATGGCCAGCACTTGGACCTCACTGAGAATCTAGTAAGAATTTGAAAATTGAGTAAAAGAAGTTGTTTCTGTAGGTTAAAATAAGATTAATGTAGAAAATTAAAGAATATGTGAATTACTTAAGGACCTTCAGCCCAACAGGACCTGAAGGCAACTTGAAAAAGAACATGCAGTATCTAGATATGAACATGACTTTAGAAGAAGTATTTATCAGGCATCTTTGTTAGCCATAGAGGCACAGAGTTCCATATAGAAAAGTTGTCAGTCTCCACCCAGATGCTGCCCAGAGGCAAGGAGAAGTTTATGCTCTTGGACTCTACACCTGCGAATGGATTGAAGAGATTTTTCATGGGAGATGGGTGCATCAGTCTGTCTTGGCATCATGCCACTAGCTCGCTTGTTCCAATTTGTCTTTACTTCTTCTGAGTCTATGATCAACAAATGAACTTCTAATGTTGCCTTATAGCAAAGTTCAAATAGAAGGAGAGATTTGAATGTATTACTTCCTCGTTCATAGAAATTCTTATGGATTAATTTTATCTTACTAACTATAAGTTTGGTTCATGTTCATCTGCACCAAGATATATTTTTATAACGTCCTACCTGATATAACCAAAATACAAAGTATATGAAATGATAATTTTCACATGTTGTGATTCAGGCAACAAGAACCATGATCCCTGGGAGGAGAAGAAACCAAGTAGTCACGCCCTGAGCTTATTCCAGTTTACTGCTTCAAGAGAGTTTCCAGTCCATGTGTCAGGGAAGGGATACCCAGGTGGGGCCATGCTGGTGCCCTGAGCTGAGATAGTTCAAGGCAGCTAAGGGCTCTGGACAGAATACCAATGAGGAGGTACCTGTACAGAGAGGAAACTGCAGACATATATAGAGTGGTCCCCTAAGGTATTCCACAGAGTACTGATCAGTGCATTGGAGAGAGGAAACTCCTGTAGGCTGGTGGGAAATTTTCCCAAAAGGACTACAGGTAACACAGCTGGTATTCAGAAAGGGTCACATATAGTGACTATTTCCACCAGCCAAATTAGAAAACTTCAAGAGTATACATTGAGAAAAGTACTCAGAGGGTTTTGCCTCAGTAATAAGGTATAATTAGTTTTAGACTAATCACTGCCCAACAAATCTTAAAAGCAACACCTAAAAAGATTAAACAATTTGCAAGTAACATAACATCATTTCACAGCAAAGCTCAAGAGTAGTTCTAGGAACACAAGAGTAGTTCTAGGAACACAAAAGGATTTGATGCCACTTAAGGTAAAGCTCACACCGTCTACCAGTTCAGAGTTCCGTTCCCTGAAAACAACTTCACATGAAGGCAAAATAAAGACTTTTTAGACATAGGAAAGCTGGAAAACACCAGTAAAGCTCCACTAATAAACATATTAAAAAATATCCTACAAGCACAAGAAAATGATACCACAGGGAAATAGGGATCTACCCAAGGAAATAAACAGCACGAAAGGATAACTTTATGATTAAATATGTTAGACGTTCATATTATTTATAAATTTTTAAAAGAGAATTCATTGTTTAAAGAGAGTGATCATGATCTATGGGGTTTATGAGTATTGTAAACATAAGTTATATGACTGCAGAAGCATAATTTTGGGAAAAGTGAAAACATACTGTTATAAAATTCTTATTCTGTAACTGTGGTGGCATGACATCATCTGAAGGTAGCCTGTGATTTTATAAAGATGAATTCTAAAAACCCCAAAAGATCCGCTAAGATATGAAAGCATATGCCCAATAACCCAACAAAGGAGATAAACTGTATTTTTTTTTAATGAGCTAATGATTTCAAAGAAGACAGAATAGGACAAAAAGGGAAGCAAAGAGGAACAAATACAAAACAAATAGTATAATGACATTAAACTGAACCATAGCAAAAATCGCATTAAGTCAAAGTGATCTAAATACCATAATTAAAAGGCAGAGACTCTCAGATTGCAGGAAGAGTGGGGGTAAGCAAGATCCAGCTACATACTGCCTACAACAAACCTTAATTATTAAAAAGGAAATCGTAAAAGGATGTAAAAATATATCATAAGAATATGAATTTTAATAAAAGCTGGTAACTATATTAATGAGACAGCACAGTTTTTAGAAAAAAAAATAGTATTACTAGGAATAAAGGAGGTCATATAATAATGTTAAAAAGATTAAGTCATCCAAAAGAAAAAGCAGCCCTAAATAATAGAATGCTATGGTCTGAATATTTGAGCCCCCAAATTTCATGTTAAGGTGATGGCCTTTGGGAGGTGCTTAAGAGATGAAGGTGAAGCTCTTATGAATGAGATTTGTGTCTTATAAAAGAGAAACCTCTGGCTCCTTCCACCAAATGAGGACAGAGTGAGAAGGTATCAACTGTGAACCAGGAAGAGGGCTTTCACAGAACATGGCCATTCTGGCACCTGGACCTTGGATTTCCCACCCTCCCAAACTGTGAGAAATAAACTTTTATTGTTTATAAACTACCCAGGCTATGGTATTTTTGTTATAGCAGCTCAAACAGACTAAGACACAGAGCTTCAAGATACATGTTGTAAAAACTGAGAGACCAAGAGAAATAAGCTAACCCACATCTGTAATTGAGATTTCACTCTCTTTCTCACAATAACTGCTAGAACAAGACAAGCGAGGATCTAGAAGACTGGAAAAACATGACTGACTTAACTGATATTGACAGGACAGCCCAAGAGCAGAAGGAGCATACTTCTTAAATTCACATACAACATATTTAAAGAGATATCACATTCTGGGCTATAAACCAAGGCTCAATATATTTATTTAAAAAGGATTAAAATCGGGGTGCCTGGGTGGCTCAGTGGTTTAAGCCGCTGCCTTCGGCTCGGGTCATGATCTCAGGGTCCTGGGATCGAGTCCCACGTCGGGCTCTCTGCTCGGCAGGGAGCCTGCTTCTCTCTCACTCTCTCTGCCTGCCTCTCTGCCTATTCGTAATCTCTCTCTGTCAAATAAATAAATAAAAAAATCTTAAAAAAAAAGGATTAAAATCATATGAAGAAAGTTCTCTGACTACAATGAAATTAAATGAGAAATCAATAGCATCTATGGAAAATTGCCATTGAAAAAAAAACTAAATAATAAGTTTCTAAGTAATTCATGGGTCAAAAGGGGAACTGAAGGGGAAATTAAAAGATATTTTAACTAAATTATAATAAAATTCAGTGTATGGAAATTTGTGAAATGCTGCTAAAGTGGGGCTTGGGGACAAGAATCATCTATAGAATCATCTATATAAGAAAAGAAAGCTCTTAAATCAATGACCCCAGTGAACACTTTAAGAAATTAGGAATTAGGGGCACCTGGGTGGTTCAGTAAGTTAGGTGACCACCTTCGACTCAGGTCTTGTGCTCTCTCTGTCAAATAGATAAATAAAATCTGTAAAAAAAATTGAATTTTAAAAATTGAACTGAGTAAATTAAAAAAAAGGAAACAAGAAAGACAGGAGTAGAAGTCAAGATATAGAAAATAGAAAAACAATGGGAAAAGTCAATAGTAACCATATTTTATTGGTTAGAAACCAGTTACAGGTCCCAACCACTCTCAATGGAAGAAGTTTATATAAATGTAAGAATACCAGGAAGTGGACATTATGGTGATTACATTACACTCTGTCTGACACAAATTCTGACTAAATACATGTTGGACCTATACATCGAAAACTATAAAGCATTGTGGAGAATAAAGTAAAAAAGATCTAAATAAATGGAAAAATAGTCCATTTCCATAGTTTGGAAACCCAGTATTATTAATGTCAGATCTACTCACATTTATCAATTCAACCCTAATCAAATTTTTGTAGGAATGAAAAAAATTGAAAATTTTATAAAAAGTGACAAAATTATTCCAAAATTCATATAGAAATTAAAATGTATCCAAAATATATTATAAAATGCACAAAACATGAAGTAATAACTTTATCTGATTTCAAGACCTATTTTAAATCCTCAGTAATTATGACAGTGTGGTATGGATATAATGATGGATAATAAAAAAAAGGAAACAGCACAGAGAACACAGAGATTGACCCAAACATATAGAGACAACTGGTTTTTGACAACCAGTTGAAAACACAAGAAAGAATATTCATCAATTAGAATGGCTAAAATTTAAACAAATAATGTGGCTAGAACAAATGTTTGGAAATGTACATGAATTGGATCTCTAATATAATGCTAGAGGGAATATGAAATTTAAAACTACTTTGAAAAGCAATTTTACAGTTCCTTAAAAAATTCATCACACATAGTGTATTGTTCAGCTATGCCATGGTTTGGTGAGTAGCCAAGGGAAATGAGATCACACTTCCACACCATGACATGGGCATGCAGTGAGTTCTGCATTCATGGACATGGCAGCTTTACTGGTAGTGCTCAAGCACTGGAAAGAAACAGAAGGACTTTCAACAAGTGCATGGTTACACTGATTGTATACCA